>VOMN01003761.1:3500-13784 GCA_014899125.1 Orchestia grillus
ATGCCTTCAGTTAGTGTATGAGCTCATGCCTTCAGTGAGAGTATGTGCTCATGCCTTCAGTTAGTGTATGAGCTCATGCCTTCAGTGAGAGTATGTGCTCATACCATCAGTGAGGGTATGTGCTCATGCCTTCAGTGAGGCCACGTGCTCAAGACTTTACGGTAAAAAAACTGATATTTTGCAAAAAAATTCAAATATTATAGTTGATTGTTCCTCACGTTCATCGATGAAGTCATGAAGACTAGTACCTTTCCTCGTTTTCCCGCACTGGATTTGACAATGTCACTTGCCGCAAAGCCAAGTACAATCTCAGTATGGTTGACTTCTCGTGCACATCTCCTCGCACCCACTTCCTGTTGACCAACAAGACTTGGAGGTGCAAGCTTTGCACCTGAGCACCGTCAATATCAAAGGGTTGTACACCCGGTACTCGAAAACTATTGCTAGGACCAAACGTAGTATCATTCGAATATTTTTATGCATGTTTCAAGTGCAATGATAGCAAGATAGAACAACAAATTCTTATGAATTGCATCATACAAGAAATTACGATTCTCCAGTGCTGGCTTCAGGCGAGCGGCGTCCATGCACGGAGGTGTCCCGGGGAGCTTTTACACTGGAAGGAAGGCAGGAGGAAAACCAGGCTTTGATTGTCTTTTATCATTTACTTAATGCACACGAAGCACATCATCATACCAGACATTGACTAGAAGAATTAATTCCTTACACTAACTTAGGAGCTAAACAAAATTGAGCTCCTGGATTCATCTCGTACAAGTGACATTAACTTCACGCTGGAGACCAGATCCTCGAATTGCATCTCGCCGGCCTGTTCAGTCTGAGCTTAGAGCTCGGAAACTCAGCGAACATAGTGGAGGAACTCTAAAGCTCTTCACTCCAAATTACACTCAGTAATGTGAAACTCTATTGAAGAAATCATTTAGCAAGCTAGGGTCGTAACGGTAGGTTGCTCTGTTGCGCATGAGGCAGCGCGCTTGCTTCGTGCTCAGTAAAACCCGGGTCTGATCCCGGTAGTAGTGCTTCCCTTGGGGAAAAAAGATTAAATCCATCATTCCTTCATTCTGGCTCACCAGTGTAGCCCGGGTTCGAGCTTTAGAACTTTTTCCATGGAATTTCAAAGCAGTGAAGCTATGAATGGCATCTCGTGTAGCGTGAGCCACACGACTCCCTCACGACGGATGGAGTGGCTTATCTCCTGGGGTCTCATCTCCTAAGCCCACATCGATGTCAAAAATGTCCCCCTGCCACCCGTCTGAGGGAGGGTGGTAAGGCTGTTAAGTTTGATGACAACGTCAATGCTGCATGAGCCTTACACTGACGTCACTTTCAAGAGGCTTATCACATATAACTATCAAAGTGTTACAGGGCATCGAAACTAACGATTGGTGAACAGTTTTTGACGCTCTACGGCGAAAAGACTAGCAAAACTCATGCTGAACTTGCTGAAAACCTTGACGTTTGTCAGCCCTCTCCGCCGCACAGATCACTACCTCCCGTGCGTTGAAATTTCCCCCGCACAATTGGCGCCGTTGAAGCAGTCACGTAGGCAACTTGTACGTGCCTGCTCTCACAGCTGTCATGAGCAGAGATAAATTTCACAGACACGTTGTTGAGAATACAATCTGATAGTTGCCACAACAAACCCAAAAGCTGCAGAGGTTGTCCAAGTTGTAATGTTTACTGGTTACCGACCCGACCTAAGCCGCCAGAAATGGAATCCGTCATCCATTCAGATGAGCCTGATGCGTGAAATGTTGGGCGTTGGACAGAGGCGTAAAATATTTTTTAGTTATATAAGCGGCGGAAAAATCCGTTCTGGATAGTGACGACAAAAGAGATTTACTAACACGTTGAAAATGTCATAAATTGAGCTTTCCCATAGAGAGAAAGCAATTGATACATGAATTATGAATTTGTTGACTAAAACGGGCAATCAAAATTTTAACTCAGATTATTAAAAATATCATATCTGACTCCCCAACACTAGATAAATGTATCTCAAAAAACAGAGATAATTACTGCGCTGAAAAAAGCCTCAATCTTAGAAAAATATTTCTCAGCGACCATGTCACCTCCTCGCTCGTCTTTCCAGTCATTCATAAAATATGCGTCCTCAATGAACTTCTAACGAATACTTCTGCTGCTTAGTCTAAGTAGCGTTGTACAGTAAATACAAAACAATATTCAATTGAACATCTTAAAAATACAATGCCAAAATGAGACCATTCTTTATTGCAATGAAGTAGCTCGCAAAATAATTAAAATATACACAAGCATTTTCCTTAGACTATAGAGGGCCTGAAGAGACTTGTTGGCCACAACGATACTCGTATTGTACTGGAGTCTCCTGTACACAGGGTGGGGCTGTGCGATGTTGTACTGGAGTCTCGTGCACACAGGGTGGGGCTGTGCGTGTTGGTCTGGAGTCTCGTGCACACAGGATGGGGCTGTGCAATGTTGTACTGGAGTCTCGTACACACAGGATGGGGCTGTGCAATGTTGTACTAGAGTCTCGTGCACACGGGGTGGCAATGTTGTACTGGAGTCTCCCACGCATNCTCCTGCACACGGGGTGGCAATGTTGTACTGGAGTCTCCCACGCATCGAAGGGGCTACACAAGACCAGGCTTGGGGGAACTAGTCAGGTTCAGTCGAGCATATCACAGAGCGTCGTGATGTACGTCTGAGCCATCTGCAGCGAATCGTACTTCGAGAGCTTCTCTTGGTTCTTAAGCTGAGGTAGGACAGCTCTCAGCCTGTCAAAGGCCAGGTTTAAGCTGTCCATTCGTCTCCTCTCGCGGGCGTTGGCAGCCAATCGTCTCTTCCGGCGAACTGCTTCGGACACTTGACCGCGATTTCTCAAGCGACGCTGCGTTGATGAAGATACTTTCGTTACTGCCGCGAGTGACTGTCGACAAGTTTTCACAAGTGAGTCGTTTGCTTTTGAATGATCTTGTAGTAGCTTAGAGCTTCTATCGTCGTTAGTCGCCAACTTTGGCAAAGAAATATCGGTAAATTCTGACGTATTGTAACTGGCTGGGGAACTTGCGTTATCGTTTTCAAGTCCAATTTTATCTGTAAAAACAGAAATATGAACTTTGTCGCTTAGCACTATATTCGAGGTAGGCATCGAAATAAAAGGTTCGGTCGGGACATAGTAATGTAGAGACGGTGTCGGACTGTTCAGTGGCGATATGTTGTAATCGCTCACATTCGAGGAAGAATCACTCAAGGGTGACATCGAAGGAAAGGCTGAATTGCAGGTGTAATAGTCAGGATCTAAGGCACAGGACCCATTTTCTGCAGCAGCGATGAACGAGTCAACAAAATGCTGATATATTTCGGTACTCATTCTGAAGGGACTTTGAAACTTGCAACAAATCAGGAGAAAAACTTCATATCACTCTATTCTCTGTGATAAAAAGACCTCGGAAGGTTTCGGGAAAGTCTACGGAACTTCCGTCCCCAATTTTTCAGGAAGTCACAGAGTCTTGAGATGAAAAGAGACCTCGAGGAAATCGTGAGAGCAGATTGGGTAGAGTGTGTCAAAGCGAGGTCCAGTGTAACGGCACACGTGGGCCGATGCCAATCGCACAAGCTCTCTGAAGATACTGGTGGGCATGGCCAAAGCCTACCCTTTATACGGCGGTAACCCCGTAGGGGCGGAGCCTGTCTCAGGTAGACGGTTGTTCACAGTAGCTGCCGGGATGATCGTCTGCTCCTTCCTTTGTTTGAACGCGATAATTTGACGCCGAACATGAGCTTCCGAGAGCGAGTAAGAGCGTCGGGGCACAGGTGGCTGTATTCAAGTCTCTTGAGAAGTTCTAAAACGTCTAAAACGTCCACACAAATACGACGGAGTTAGTTATACGTGATCTTTGAGGCAAGAATATCTATGCTAACTTTTTTATAATAATATGATGCTATCACATACGCATACTTTTATGCGAAAAAATTCTAGAGCATAACATTCTTCACAACAAACTGAAAGTAATAGCAGCGTACTGTATTAGAAACAATTAAATGTGGACATTATTTTAATCTAAATGCTTGAACATGACAACAATGAATCTATTAATCCTGGGAAGTGATTTAAAATAACACCTGGACATAATTTCGAAAATTGAGCATTACTCGGAAAGTTTTCATGGTGCTGCTACACATGAAGGTAGCTTATTATAATATTTCCAACCCACATCCTTAATCCATTATCACTTTAGTTCGCAGTAGATACGAGCTTGCCATCATAGGCTCTCTGTTCTACGTACAAATTTAACCTCAAAACATCTTTCGAGTGCCTGCTACTACGGCATCTATGAACAACTTAACGAAGAGATGACGTTGAGTTCCATTCGTTGGTTTCACTCGACTTGCTTCTCCGGGCGCCGCGAACTGCGGTGTCGATAAAAATAAGCCTCAACACCTAAGATCGTTAAAAAGTTCAGTTTGAAACCTAACTTTTTGGGAGTAGATGATTTTTTTGTCATACAAGCTGTCTTGTTGTGCAGAAAAAGAAATTTCTATTCATTTGATGCAATTCCTGACCAGCCACAGACGGGACAATTTAGAAGGCGCAATTCTCTCGCATTTTCCGGTGGCGACTTAACTCCTCATTGCTTTATGGAGCTGCTATGAAGACTCAAACGTTATAAGTCAGTTCAGAATACCCCCTAAAATATGGACGCATTTACACAAATCACGTGTAATTTGAAACGAGCTACAAAACGGGCCGAAAACATCCCATAAAAAAGCCGTCGTCCGTGTTGTAGTCCCAAGATCTACGTTGGCCGTTGCCTCATTATCGAGCAGAAGTTGAGAAGATAATAGCATTAATGTGTGCAGGTCCGCGTAACTCGGTAGCTGAGCAGCAGTGTATGCACAGCCAACGCTGTAGGTAGGCGTCACACAACCAAATTGCCCCGATGTCATAACACACAATTCACGGAGCATCATTCATAGAAACTGTACGTCTGGAATGTCAGGCACTCGAGAAGATTTCAAGACAAGACATTATTGTCATTTGGAGGGCGTTGAGGAGCACGATACCAACAAGCCACCGCGCTCAGGAGGGCCGCAACAAAAAGCAGTGCCCAGGTTGCGTATGCAAATGGCGTTGCAGCGTCGCGCTGTCCCACGGCGCCGAGGACCTCTGGTGCGACCAGCGAGGCTAAGATTTGTGGCCGGGCCCAGCGTCCTCTATCCTGCTCTGCATCGCTGTAGCGCAGCGCTAATGGCCACTCTATTCGACAAAGCTTCTGATAGCGCATGAAGCCTCTCACATGAGCTCCAAAGGGTAAATTACGCTCGCAAAACGTAAGTAAAGCTTCTTGATTGAGGGGTTTCTGGAGTCCCACAGTTTGTGAAGACAGTTGTGTGCTGTGTTGTTCGATGTCAATAGCGATTGGTGTATGTTTCACATTTTCTGACTGAATAATTCTGCTTCCGATGTTAACTGTTGTGCTTGGATGACTTTAGAGCTGCATTTAGAGCGGTTTCGCCCAAAGCAATGGATATTTATAGTTTCGTTATATGAATGAACTCCTTTAAGAAGAAAGAAAGAAAAATATTTTATTCCGATGTGGTTCACATACAGAGGGGGTTTTCAGAGGGGGTACATCGGGTTTTCAATCAGTAAAATTACAGCCTTAAAATTAAAATGTGAAAGTCAAGTGACACTTCTGATTGTGATCTGTGACTACAACCTTAAAATTACGGGTGGAAGGCACGTTGAAAATTACAGCCTTAAAATGAAGGTGTAAAAGTCGGAATGAAGTTTCTAATTGTGATCAGTAAGACCCCGGCCTTAAAATTACGGGTAGAAATCACGTCGAAACTTTGAATTGGGATTCATAATTTTATGCTAAGCACAAAAAGTGAAATACTAACTCGAACAACATCTCAAAAACAAATTACAGTTCAAATATAGCATATTGCAGCTTAAAATTCTTTTATAGATATTGTGTGATCGTTGTGCATACTTCCAGTAAGCCTACTTCCAAGGTGTCTTCCAAAATACAAAACGTAAAAAAAAGGAAACTGTCTACAACACTGAGTGATGGAAGCAATTGATTTCTACGGATAATTTCTACTCGGGGAAATAGGCTTGAATATTTTCGACATCCTTTTGTATAGAGACAAGGGTTGTCTTGTGTCATGAGCCTTAACTATAACTTTAAGTACGCCTTTACAGAGGCTTTATCAGCAGTCAAATATTTCTTAAGAAATAATTTCACGCCTTTACACATATCTGTGTGCCTTGCGTGGCACATACCCTTCTCATGCTTGTATCGTCCCTGATCTTCCTTGTTTCTTCTCTGCACCCAACTCAGAGCACTCGTCTTGCAAGTCCCACGCTTCGACCGCTCGTCTCGAACTTGAAATAAGTTTGGGCTGCAGACAACAGCGTCCAGCACAGGAGACTGGAGATAGTTTGGGCTGCAGACAACGGCGTCCAGCACAGGAAACTGGAGATAGTTTGGGCTGCAGACAACGGCGTCCAGCACAAGAGACTGGAGATAGTTTGGGCTACAGACAACAGCGTCCATCACACGAGACTTGAGGGCCTCTGTCATCATGAAGTGGGCCTCGGAATCAAGTTTTGAGGAGACGCTCGTGTTAGCAGAGTGAGCTCGGCTGCGGGCACTTATCGATGATGAATTATCCCAGACGCCGACTCGAGGTTCACTCATCGTCAGCGGGCCATGTAGTCTAATTAGATTTCTAGTTTTAGATGCATCTATGTATGCGGTTAATTTATTCTCGGTATTCGAAAAATTTGGTTTTAAATTTAAGACGTCCTTCGTTTGGCACCCACTTTTGGGAAAGAATTGTAAGCAGAAAAATAATTTTCACATATAAATAGCATTCACTCCTTAACTAGAAGCCGTAAACAACATGGGCATGTACCCTTCTCTCCTAATACAAATAATGGTTGAAATTTACCAAATGCCCAAAGCTATACTGTATTCATTTGAGGTAGCCTAAGTTCACAAAACTGTATTGAAGACATTCTATTTTTACATTATTTGGCTTTTTGAATAGGTTTCCTCAAAACCTGAGGTATAACTACATCTCCACCGATACCAATGATGATTTTCGAGAGAGCTCATTTGATGATGCTGTCGGCGCTCCATGCGACTGTGATGACACATAAATTGACAGGAAGCGGTCGCAGCCCCCAGTTTGCAGTGTCCAGTTGACACAGTTCCGATGGGACAGAGATCCAGATGGCTGCAAAAGCTCCGAGGAATATCATTACTACGCGGCGTACTCGATCGCGCCACTTGCCATAGCAAGCTTTGCACGTCCTCCAGAAAAAGAAGAAACCGGCCAGTTTTAGTCTGGCATTAGGGCGATAAGATCTGGTGGGAGCAAGGCTGCGAGGCGGACGCTCTGCGCATTCCGTATGTCCAGATATTCAGGATTCCGAGCCGCATACTACCAGCTCCCTCATATTTGGCGTGCTTCGCGTCCCTGTCTCAGTTCCGAATTCATGAGCAATATGATACTGGCCGCAAGAAGACGGGGTGCTCGAGTGTCGTATCGTAAATTTGGATTCGATATTGCGAGACTGGGGTTTCTTTGCACCACAGCAAAGGCTTCTTAATGAAATTAATCGGTTCCTGCAAATGCAGGCACAGATGCAAATGATGTGTGTCGAGTGATATATGAAGGGCTGAACTGTAAGGCACTACGACTGCAATCTCAGATAATCGGACACTGCAATAGATGCGGCAACGATGCAATAAGAAACTTCTGCACACGAAAACTGCTCAGCAAACGAGGGCGGCTGCACATTTTAGGTTTGCATGCGCCACATAAACATAAGGCACATCGCACGCACGCAGCGCCCTGCGCGGAGCTCGGCGCCCATTATACAGTCTCAGAGAAACTGGTCCCACTTAAACTCTGTACCTAATGGTACGAATTCAATGAAAGCCTTGCTTCCTTCAAGATCGCTAATTTACCGCTCCGTAATCGCTTTGGCTTCATCAGACAACAGATTGTACATGAATCGCAGATCTTATCGAGATGAATCGCGCGTCATAAGGTAAACATCTGAGAATAATTACGGCCGCCCTGCGCAAACTGAGGTGCGAGGAGCTCTGGAGGCTGTGCATGAGCTCTCCTCCGCACCAGACGGACTTGCATCCATCAGCACGCGTCAGGACCCGACAAGGACAATGATCAATGCAGATGGAAAATATAAGTTATAATATCAGAGTCACTTTCTGAGCTGCTTCTTGACTGAACCCAATGGCTGTGCTGTGTGTGACGAGATGATTAAATGGGACAAATACCGAATGGCACAACGCACTTCAGGGAAGTTAGATGGCCCCACATGCATGCACAAGCCTGCATGCGAGCACCGTGTTTTTGTCAGTCTCGCACAATAGGAAATCTCGATTGCGTCGATGCTTTTGTGCTCGACTTAAAAAGATTGAACTGGACGCGCGCAGGAGGTAGCGTCCAGCATAATGGAAGGCCTGCAAGTCTGCAACTAATTAAGCAGTAGAATTAAAGAATAACAAGGCTACTGGTCCATTTTTGGCATTCTCGCACCAAGATGAGAGTGAAAAAGAACTGAAGGGAACATTGTCACTCATAAACGTTATGAGAGACACGGACTCTGTCGTACAGACATCAGAGTGTCGTCAAAACTGAAGGCTAGGAACTTGCAGAATATAGCAGAATATTAATTAACATATGGGTATAGGCAGTAAATGTATATAATTAAACTTCTTAGGTGAATAAGTCGAATTCAAGAGTTCAATGTATTTAATACAAGAACCGATAGTACCTCTTTTTATTTANATATAGCAAAATATTTATTAACATATGGGTATAGGCAGCAAATGTATATAATTAAAACTTGTTGGTCGAATAAGTCGAATTCAAGAGTTCAATGTATTTAATACAAGAACCGATAGTGCCTCTTTTTATTTAATTTTATAAATATTTTAGGTATTCATAGGTATTTAAAATATTTAAACATTTAAAATGGTTATTGATGTTTGAAATATTCATCTCTTTTTCAATATTTAATTAAGATGCTTCGCATGATCAAAGAAATTCGGGCACGTGTGTGTAAGGAAGCGTGCCGATCGCACAGAAAAAGGCCAATAAATAACAAAGCTCAAGGTGAAGTACTTCTCAGTCAAAACATCCTAGAAAGTGAGTTACCCGCTTTAAAATCTTTTTCGAAGCCTAAAATAAGTCAACTATTTCCCTTTAGTTCAGCAAGGGCCAGTAATAATTATGGCGGCAAGAATCCCACTGCTATGGCACAAGTAAGTTCACCAATGCGTTGCAACCGTGCACCCAACACCAGACCGCGCTGGAAGACCACGGCAACACGGCTTTCACACCCCAGTCCTGTTTAATGGGGTGGAAAGTGAGGTGATTTGGGAGCGAGCGGGCGACCGTTGCTGCACCCCCAGCGGCGCGGACACACAGCGAACACTGCCAACGCCAGGTATTAGGCTCATTAAAACGTCTTTATACCAACACCTATATGTAGGCCTGCGATGATAAGGGAACAGCGACCTGGGACTGAAGGCGTCGTCTAAAATTCAAAGGACTAGAACGATGTTCTTTGTTTACTATGTGCGGGTGCACTGACAGCACACCAATTCAAGTAGTACACGGTCATGCTGTGACATACGTACGGGAGACCCTGCGTACGGGACACCCTGCAAAAATTTGGCCCAAAGATTTAGAACGGTTTGAGGTTGCCCTGCCCCGGAATATAAATGGACAGCACGTCTTTTCATGAAGTTTTATTCCATTCTGTAACCTAGATACCTGGACCATCATTTGAGCTCGCGACCCGCTTCAGTGTGAGGCCAGTTTCGAACAATTAAGTCACGTGAAGTCATCGATTGGGGCCACGATCAGGAAGGCCAAGTGCGCGCTCCGGTTCTGTTCGTCTCTCACTAACTTTCGCTGAAAACTTTCATTCCGGGCAAAGTTTTTTTTCTCCTTTGCACTTCGCTGAAACCCACGCTTATTAAAAACAATAAAAACGCACGCTTTGAGTAAAGGCCTAATAAAACCGACAGGAAATTCATCTAAAAAAACGTTGAGCCGAGGCAGACTTGTAACTTTTGAGCTTCTTCGACCTGTAAATTTATTTGACTTATGAAAAATAAGACAAGTGAGCTGATAAAAAGACATTTTTTCTGACTGATAACTTATACACTTATTTGACCCATAATTTTACTTGACTTTATTTGTCATTATTTGCCTCGCAACTCAGCGCTT
>VOMN01003763.1:0-41310 GCA_014899125.1 Orchestia grillus
CTAGTTTTTGATCGAAGACTGACTAGTTTTTGATCGAAGACTGACTAGCTTTTGGTCGAAGACTGAATAATTTTTGGTCGAATACTGACTAGTTTCTGGTAAACGACTGACTAGTTTCTGGTAAACGACTGACTAGTTTCTGGTTAAAGACTGACTAGTTTCTGGTGAACGACTGACTAGTTTCTGGTGAACGACTGACTAGCTCCTGGTCAACGACTGACTAATTTCTAGTCAACGACTGACTGGTTTTTGGTCAACGACTGATTGGTTTTTGGTCAACGACTGATTGGTTTTTGGTCAACGACTGACTGGTTTTTGGTCAACGACTGACTGGTTNTGACTGGTTTGTGGTCAATGACTGACTGGTTTGTGGTCAATGACTGACTTGTTTGGGGTCAGTGACTGACTTGTTTGTGGTCAATGACTGACTGGTTTGTGGTCAATGACTGACTTGTTTGTGGTCAGTGACTGACTTGTTTGTGGTCAATGACTGACTTGTTTGGTCATTTACTGATTTGTTTCTGGTCATTGATCTACTAATTACTAATCAATTACTGATTAGCTTTCGTTGAAATGGTCATTGTCCCTGTAGTAGTCTGCGTTGTTTAGTAGTTGTGATGATGAGACGAAATGATTCTAAGTAGTATTAATTAGTGATACTTGATATCGAATATTAAAATAATAGTTTTGTCCTGTAGGTAGGGGTTGTAGAGACACGTAAATCATACTCTGTGGCTGGCTAGTGTGCTGCAATAACAACATTAGCAACAACAATCGACCACAATATATACTTATTAATATCGTTGAGAATTCAGTACATCTTTAGGTTACGGTGCACAACTGTGCCGATAGGAATCGCGTCGCGTCTTCGGAAGTACTCATATCTGTCTTTTTCAAGTACTCATGCCTGTGTTTTTCAAGTACTCATGTCTGTCTTTTTCAAGTACTCATGTCTGTGTTTTTCTCTTGCAGCTTACGCCTCCGTCCGTAGAACGTGCACGGATAAGATGCAGATCAAATTGTTTATGGTAGATCACGTTTGTATGCGTGAAAGTAACGGTCGGGGCCACATGTGCTTTTGTGAAGAGGACCTGTGCAACGCTGCTCCTCCTGCTCCTCTCTCCTTCCTCTTCAACCCTGCCCACGGCAAACTTTCATCGCATGATCCTCTACTGAGCACTTTCCAGACCCTTACCCGCGTCTCTCAAACCTGGCTATTCAATTTTCACAGCTTCAGTTTAATCGGCAGCTTCAAGGCATACTTTAGTGGCATAGGTGTCTTGTTTTCCTGGCTTGGCTCCGCCATCTTGAACCGCATGATCGCTACACTAACTTGGCTGGCCGCCGCAGGCACCGCATGTACACCTCCACTTCTAAACTGTCTGCCCTTTGACACCGCTGCAACTGAAACTATTTCTTCATCTTTTGCACAGTTCAGTGGAATTTGCACGAATTTACTGTACCGAGGTGCTAGTGAGTTTGCCAATAGCGTTCATTTGGTGAGTGATATGCTGTCAACGGTCATTCTCCACTCGCTGCAACTCCTCGTGTCGTGGCCTTTGACCGCCATCGCCATCGTGATGTTTCATCAGCTGCTTTCTTGGAGCCAAGGTCTTAGATAAATCCCCTGTTGACTATATTATTCATTGTGATCCTTTGCTTGTTCAAATCCGTACATTTCCATATGTTTCTAATCGTATTAACCTCTAGTTATTTACATGTCATACATGGAGTGTGTAGCTGGATGGGTTAGTCTCAGTTTTTCGCTCCTCATGTTTACCTAAGCATGGCTGAACTGCTTCAATTTGCTCTGATTCCTAATTTCCTGCACTTAAACTCCTTCATGATGATTTTTCCGGCACACGGTTCCCGAGCGTTGTGAATGTTTTCGAAGCGAACCTCAGGCGTTGCCCTAGAGTGCTCCTGCTACATCAGTGGAACTGGGCTCTGAACCTTCGTCCGGTAATTCTAAATATCCTTGCCTTGTTAAGTAGAATATGTGAAATCTATAAATCTATCAGTTTGTGCCTTGTTTAGGAATTCATTACTCTGATTCCTTTTTACATTTTTGAGTATCGTATTTGCTCCTATAATCTAAACTTGTTGACCAACTAGCGGTCTTTTCCCATCACTTCCAGATGCGTAAAGGTGTAGAAAAAAGTAATCCACATAATCGAGCTTTACTTTCTTGGCATTCAAAAACGTAATATATTTAAAATATGAAAATTAGCGTTACTTAGCTATACTTTGATACAAGGGTAATTCTTTATAGTGCAAGAAGCTTTTATGAAATGTTTTTTCTTGTTATAATTTAGTCTTAATGTTTTTCTCAGAAAATGATTAGTGGTTGAGTGTTGCTTCCTTTTTTAATAGTAATGGATGAATGACTCATCTCAGTTGCTTTTGAACTTTCGTTTCGCACATATTTTATCTTTTTTATTTCCAGCGTTTGGATCGATGTAGCGTAGTTGCATCGATTGCATTAGTGTTACAACTATATTCAAGTTGCGGTACTTTCCATGATCTAAAATTGTTTTGCATGAGCTCGTCTAATCTGAAATAAAAGCGATAGTTCCATGTAGCTGTTTCTAAGCAGGGATGTTGTTGGCCATTGAGCAGATTTGCATTAGTTTTAGATTTCCTCATTCCTGCATGAAATTTTGGCTCGATCTCGCGCCATAGACGCAGCCAATAATTTCTCTCTTTGTTTTGGTGTTTAGACTAACGAGGCTGAGCGCCCATGTCAAACTGTCGTACACCTCTCACAAACTTGCTTTATTACGTTAAAATATTTATTATTGTGATTCCAAAGCTATCACGTTTGAAAGACGAAGCCTCTACGTCACTTTTTGAAGTCCTTTTCTCACTCTAATATCGATTCTTGTTGCACAGCACACAGCTAAAATATCCGCCACTTCTTTGTTTTGGCAGCTTGAAAGAGAATATAATCGGCTTTTGCATTTCCTGCGGACTGCCCGCTGTGATCCGAACGCGGTGGGCCCGAGTTTGACCGTGGCTTGCCCTATAGAGGAGGAGCGGTGCTTCCTGTTGATTGTAGAAACCATGGGACTCTAAACAAAACCTGTAATGCGTTTGTTCCGACCCTCTTGCGATGTTCCTTGACTTTTTATGCAGCGTGTATTGTTGAGTAGAGCACAGGTGTGAAGGGCCAAGGAACATCTTGCATGTAGCTTACGACTGTCCACCTTCTCACATGTTCACGCCACCTACACACAAACATGAGCTCCGCATCTTCTATCTGCGAAAAAGTGACTAATTTCACTGAAGGCGGAGGCTTTTTAAAAGGAGTTCCAATATGGGATGGCTCAGTTATAACGGACATGGCAAAGCCATTTGATATCGGCTTATGATGAAATCCAGCGGCGAAAGTCTCGAGAAACAAGATTCGTTTCTGTACACCGAGACCAATTGTGATGCGAGTCCATGAAGTAAACTCGATAAGTGTGAACGGTACTATCTCCCACTGATTGATATGGAGCTGTCGAGAATCGCTCGTATGTTATGCAGAAAACATGATCATGTTGAACATGAACTGCACCAACGACGTCGCATGTGAATCATCAACAGCTCGCGCAAGGTCGGGAGAAACGCCCGCAATGATCATCTGAAAGAATGATGTCGAACATCAAATCTTGAGGCAGCTCAGAGGCTGATCAACTGTAGATTTTCAATTTTATGAAAAATATCGGTTGACGTTGAAGTTTTATTTCACATACGAGATCAAAATTATCATAATGGCAAGAAATGAGGTCACAGCAAGTGAATAAACTCTGTAAAATCTGGATTGTGCTTTCTGGCTCAGCAGTCATCGTGTGCTAGAAAAGAGAAACTCCATTTGCGGTGCAAAGCTCATCGCACAGCCCCATCTCGTTGGGTACAACGGAGCCGACAAGACATCCTGGCCGTCACTTCGAAATGGGACTTTTGGCTGCGAGTCTCGGAGACAAGAATTTATTGTGAGTGAATTCCCTCCCTCGAGTTGGGAAGAGTAAAAAGCTTCGGGAATGATTCGTGGAAGACGATGCTGTGAGAAATGGAACTCCTTGTCATCCGGAAGAGTGAGTATAGTTTGCGTAGTTTTATTTGTTTATTTTAAGAGATAGCTCTTTAGACATTGCGTTATAGAGTAACGAAACGAGCATACTCATCATCATATGTTCACTTGCGTGTTGTATCATTGTGTTTACTACATAAGCTTAGTGATAAGCTTAGTTTGTTAACTTAGTTCAAAATTTATGTATGACAACTTGTCACTAGCTTACCACTCAGTGGCAAACTTATAATAATAGCGGACTTTAGGACACAGAAATTCAGTAAATGAGGTTTCAGGAGGAAACTTGCATCACTAGGCGCCATTTTTTTGGCAAGACTGCTTGAGCTAGCCAAATTCACACTGACGTCAGCAAGAACATCGCGGTCTGGAATAAATAATTTTCCTTAGAAGCTAAGTCAGACTGACGTTTCGATTCTTGTAAAACCTTCGCTGGTCCCCATTCCAAATGTCTGCTGCTGCAAAATGTTCCGGGAATGGATTTTTCGTTCCAGGTCTGAAGCTGGAGGATCGTCCGGATTCTGTCCACTTTTTCATCGGCAGACGTTGTAGTTACGTCACGTACAGGATGGCGGCCAGTCAGGTACACTTAGCTTAGCCTCTCTCAAGTCCTCAGTAATCTCTCCTTAAAAGCACATGGAAGTGCGTCGAGTTTGACTTTGAAAACACTCATCGTGTGGGTCAAGTACGCTGACTTTAATTGTCTCCTCTTCTTTGCCTTAAAAATGCCGACGTAGCCTTCTTGTACCGTGTTTTGCCTTCGTGTTTTTCATAGTAGAGTTGACATTATGCGTAAGGGGCTGGTGTTTGTGCCTGAAATTATCATTTTTACGTAGTGCCTCATGATCTGCTATTCACACTAGCGTCTGATGCAACATTTTGCTCTGTAATGTTTGAATGCTAGTATTGCATGACTTACATATTATTTCGATCGGGATAGATGCAGTAAAAATGAATTCGTATATACGAAGCTGATATGTGCCCTTTGCAGTGAATGTTTCAACTTAGTGCATTTTACGTGTTCTACTGATTTGTGATAATTGTTTTTTCTACGGTATTGACCATTAAAGTAGAATTAAGCTGCTGTTGCTACTTCTATGTAATTTACATGAACCTTTGAACTTTTACGATTGCTTGTTGCCGGTTGGCCAGAGACTTTGCACGAACAAATGTCTTGAGGTTCTACTATGCAGAAAAAAAGTGTTGAGAAAGTTTAACTTGAAATATTGAAATACTGTATGTTTTTTACCTGGAACTTTTGTTGAGTGAAACAGAAGCAGACTTTTCCGTACTCAAAATAACAAGTACCAAGCACTAACGTGGGCGATGCGAACTCAGTTGTTAGTGACTTGTGTTGACATTTCAGGACGACATGAGGTTACGCATCGCAGTCTTTATCTTCTCAGGCAATTTCTAGTTAAAATATTGTGGCTGGAACACTCATTTCACAACCGACGACGACGCTCACATGAACCGGAACTTGCCAGAGAGTCTCAGTGTTACAGGAGTGAGGAATTTTCGATTTGAACTTCGACATGTTTTTTCAGGGATCTCATTTGATCATTCCTGAGTTCATTAGATTCAGCTGGGGTACATTTCCGTAAAGGTTATTGTGTTTCGAAACTGTAGGTTGCGATAAGAAGAGCAGTTTGCCTGCAACTTTTTGATTTCTGCGATTAACGTGTGAATATTGCGTAAGATATGTTTTCATAAAAATCGTGCATGCTCATTGCGACAAAAATTAATTTGATGAGAGCCGCAATTAGGATGATTTTGACGAAATTTGCGGACCTGAAATAAGGTCATCACATTACATTTGTTTATATCGCAACATTGGTCATACTTCATCGTCGACAATCACAAATTTTTGAGCGATATCATGGCTCCTTGAATGACAGAACTGAATCGAATCATTATTTTCACTGTCTCAATCCTCGTTCATTAGATACTAGGAAATCTCAACATTTCCCCCGACTAATTTAAAAGCAGAGATATAATTTACTTGAGCCTTCATCATTCGAAATCCTACAAAATTCGTAATAACAATTTCATCGGTAGCAGAATAAAACGCTGCTATTATAGTGTAGTGCGTGTGTTCGCTCACTGCAGCCGTTGTTCCTTGAAAATTTAGGTTCTCACTTCAATGGGAAGAGATGAGGGGAATTCGCTTTGAATTAAAGTGCACCCAAAATTTATACTAGCGTGTGTGTTCTCAATTCGATATCTTGACGCAGTAGCGATATTCGCAGTGACGGAACAGCCGAATTTAGCTGCGCCGCTGTTGCAAGCGTACGTTCCTTCCTCCATGCGTGCGTTACTAAGCACTGTGCGACGCACGCCACGTACTGGTTTACTGCTTCCAAAATAATTCTATTTATAATGCCATGTTCGTAGATGCATAACACATATTCATTTATTCATAAACAAAATAGTTATGCCTACATGAGAGGGAGCTTATAATAAAGTGTTGACGGCTCCATTCTGAGTAAGGAAAACGAGAACCATTAAGCTTGAGAACTCCTATCTTGCTCCTCCTTACTTTCCTTATCGTTATATTTCATTCTCTTACATCGTTATTCATTCTCTGAACGAGCGCAAAATGCAAGCTATGCTGTACATGGCATGGTTTTAAATTGTGCTTCGATTTATTTTGTAACCTTCAGGCACGTTCAGAGCTTGGTATATTATTGCTTGTGTGTAGGCGAGCATGCAGAGTACAGGCATTGCTCGTTACTGTAACGGAGGACAAGGAACTCCTTCAGCTTGTGTGGCTAACTCAGACGTCTCACAGCTGAACATTTGAGTGCGCGATTATCTTGTCTTGACAAGTGCGCTCAGCCGGGCAGTGTTTGGGTTAGAATTGAATGAATAATCGTTTAGGCGGCGTGACACAGTATTTGGGTAAGAATTAAATGAATAATCGTTTAGGCGGCGTTACACAGTATTTGGGTTAGAATTGAATGAATAATCGTTTTGGTGGCGTTACCGTTTGGTCAGCTGTATTTAGATTCAAGCATCACTGTATTTGCGCACGGGTAAAGAGTGTCGTGTTGCCGCCTGCATCCCACACCCGAACACTCAGCCTCGCAGCTCCCGGGCAGGCCGGCCGGCAGCGTCAAGCCCTGGCGCCTTTGACACAACTGCACTGCTCCAAAAAATCAATAGGCCAAGTGCAGGGCGTCCGCAGAGTTGTCCGCAGTGAACTTATTTGCTCTATGGAGAAAGTTCACTCCGCAGTGGGCATAGAGTGTGCAACTAGATTTATTCAGTTAGGGATGCCTGTTGTGTGATATAAGGGCTGGCGTCCCCAGGAGGGACTGTTAGGTTACCTCAACTATAAATAGATCTTCAGGATTTCTATCTTTCGTACCCACTTTGTTTATTGCTATTGTCATGTCTTGTTCGCTGATTGTTCTTCAGCTTTTTTCTCTTCTTTCTCAACTTGCTGTTTCCATGCGCAGGGAATCATGAGTGGGAACACACCTGTGCGTACATAGATTCCACATTCTCCTCAGTCCGTGCTAAATGGTTTCCCCTTTTGATTTCTCATAAATTAAGTTTGAGATTGCCTTTGACAGGGCTAGGTAACCATAAACTAATGAACTAATAATAGAAATAACTATAATCATATTAATAGGGCAGATAATTTAACATTCAGGCTACCTCGTCTGCAGCTGTGGGGGTTGTCCGTTTTGGCCGCTGGTGCAACACCAACTCGAAACACTCTCGAGTTGTCCCTCAAGTTGTAGCTTGAGGTGTAACACCAATTCGAGACGCCCTCGAGTTGTAAGTCAAGAGATTGGCGACCTGAGAATTAAGTGCGGCATTCAACCTAAGGCAGCGTGTGGGATGTTCGGCACAAAGAACATATAATTGGGGCGAGGTTATATTTGTGTGCTTTGCATTTGCTACTGCGGTGCCTAACAGTGCACGTCGAACTGATTTTTAACTTTCGCTAGATACGGACACTTTTTGAACTTTGAGTATTTTTGAAATAATAAATGATGGGTCTACTTGTTTTGTTACAAACTATTAATTGATTTTGTTGCTTAGAGACCAGCAGCTATCAGTGGTCCTCTTTTGGATGCATGACGCAAAGGGTGCGGTAAGATCATTTTGTTATTGTTTCAGGGACTTCTATTCTCATTTAAATTTACGGAGTCGTCGGTCGGGCATCATGCCACAATGCTGCTCGAAAGATGTGTTGTTTTCATTGCACTTCTGCCGCCCATTATAAACTTTGCTCCAGTCAAGTCGCTGTCGATAACAAAATTGAATAGTCTTGCTTTGTCGAACTTGCTTAAACTTTGAGGATTCGCCATGACCGTCGGATATGACAGCTGTCAGAATTGTGACTGTATATGGGTTAGTCGTCTCTCTATATAGTCTCACTGCGCAGTACACCAGGATTGGTAGAGCGGATACGCTTTTAGTATTGTAAAGCCTCAGTACCGCAGGGAATCGCTCAGAAGGTCACGGTATAGTTACTACAGAGGTCGCTGTTCATGTGTTAGACATTTGGGAGGAAACTTGGGTTCCTTGTTGCGTAGAGCGGATTTGGTGGAGTTGTCCGAGTCTAGGTGCTTGTGTTTCGTTGGGGCAGGAGGCAGAGTGGGAGCAGGTGGTGGAATGGAGCAGGCTGGGGAGTAGAAATAGGTAGTGGAGTAAGGTGGGTAGTGGGGTGGGCCAGGTGGTACGCTTGGGGCAAACAATGCACCAGGACATTTACTCCACCACAGAGCACGGGATGCATTTCTCAACGAATCGCATTCTTACAAATTCTTTCATCGTAACGCCTTTGAGAGGGGCTTTGATAACCTTGGTTATTTTTGCACTTCATTTGACAAAAACTGATGTGAGATTGTACAATTTTCTGTAGTGTGTTAATTCAGAGACTCAACGAAACAATTGTGAAAACAACACCTATGATAGGATTCGTTATGTTTTTGCAGGGTGGCTGAGCTCTTCAATAAAATTCCTGGTATTTTTTGAAAATTTTAATGCTGTTCCTCGCTTTTTTCCTTCTATTTTTATTCTAATAGCATTAACATCACTTTTTCCTCTACATTGAGTCGGCTTCAACTAAATGTTGTTATTCCTCCATGATAATCTATCGCATCAAAGAACCATCGTCTTTCTAATGTTGAGTCAGTTTTGTTTCCATGATCATCTCTCAGAATCATTGTCTCCACAATGTTGTCAGTTTTGTCGCCATAGTCATTTTCTCTCAAAACTATAGTCTCCACAACGTTGTTCGTTTTGCCTCCATGGTCATCTCCTGTGAGAACTATTTTCTTCTCAATGTTATCTGTTTTGTCTCCATGATCATCTCCCCTCAAAACCACTGTCTCTCCAAAGCTGTCCGTTTTGTCTCCATGATCATCTCCCCTCAGAACCACTGTCTCTCCAAAGCTGTCCGTTTTGTCTCCGTGATCATCTCCCCTCAGAAACACTGTCTCTCCAATGCTGTTTGTTTTGTCTCCATGATCATCTTCCCTCAGAACCACTGTCTCTCCCATGCTGTTTGTTTTGTCTCCATGATCATCTCCCCTCAGAACCACTGTCTCCCAAAGCTGTCCATTCGTCTCCATGGTCATGTCCCCTCAAAACCACAAGTTAACTGAACGCTCTTTAACTTCTCGCTCAAATCATGGTTACCTGTCCTCGCATGGATGCAGCGAGGATGATATCAGTAGAGAATAATCAAACTTCCTTTGGCATGCGAGTTCTGTTACTAAGCATCTTTATGCTCTATGTAGAGCTCGTTTGGATTTTATGTGATTTACCCGAAAAGTTTTTCAATCGAAACTTTGACTTGAAGTTCTGGGCATTTGCATTTTTTTTTATCTAAAAAAATTAAGCGTTGAAGAATTCTTTGCGTGCAATATAACACCCAGAGTACCATTAAAGTCATACTTCCAATGAAGTTGTAATTGTCATAAGAATGATAAAATTTTCACTGACATGTTTTCAGAAATATTTCCAATGTTGAAGTACACCTTGCACGTGAATGTGACTTTATCCATAGTGTAAAAGAGCTGAGTTAGCTTTGATATGAAGTGCGAAACTGTGCTATTAAAATAACTACAATGTTTCGGTAGAAACATTCATCGATTGTGCAAAGTACTCTTAATTGAAGTATAATTCAACATTTTTGTTGCACGTCTTGTGAGAACAGCTCGAGTGACTTGAAACGCATTGCTCAAAAGCCCGCTGTTATTACGCGCCTAGATGGACTGGCTGATCGTGGCTGTTAACATTTCCTCTGTTCTTAAGAGAAAAGTATTGAAGTTTTGCCCACAGAAGTTGGGACGCACCCCGTCTCGCGCTCTGTGTTTCTCCCACTGCGTCGTGGCCGACCGCCCCCACTCGACATTGAGGCATGATGGCGTACAAAGGGACTTCGTTGGAGCCTGGACTGTTGCAACCCAGGAAAGGTGTTTGTTGCAGGGACGATTACCTGAAATGACCAAGTGCATCACCACGCGGTTGTCCAGTCTGCGGCTCGAAACTCCCCGATGTTGCTCAAGCGTCCTGCCGAACCCGTGGTCTGCGCCGAGTCTGCTGGGTGCGACATATGGTCTACGGCTATGAGCTTCGAAAGCTTGTTCCTGCTCGTGGTTCACTTTTCGCGTAAATTTGCTGTGGAAGTTTCCAGATAATTCAAAATTTCTGGGCCTTCTTAAACGTTGTCATATAAATAACGCAAGATCCGTGTCCTGTATTTTGTGTTTTGTGAGTGTTCTTTTGGCCGTTTTCAGTTTACGCAACAGCAAGAGAGTGGGTTCCTTTAAACTTGCCTGTATATGAATCGCATACTCGTATTGCAAATTTCGAAGCGTTCGAAGCGAACGATCGTGTACATGATGCTTAAGTGCTGAACATTGTGCATGTAAAAGAAACGCGTACCTTGTTTTGTCACCCACTTTGAACAGCCAACCTCTCTGCAAATTTCAATGACAAGAACTTGGGTACAACGCTGCTTAGTGTTCGCTCACATGTGTCTCGTTTTCTGGGAATTTTATTTTATTCAGTTTTCTGTCCATTATAGGCATACTAGTGCATTAGTTCAACAATTTAATGGAACAAACTCTTGATACATTTATGTAGTGTTGCCTGGCAATAAAGAAGCTCAACCTTTGAAAATAGGTTACCTTTAATTCTAACAATATTTGAGGCGCTGCCGCTCCCGTAAAGCTAATTGACTTATGAATTTATTTTTTACGATTATTTGGTGATTTCAATTCATTTTGTCTGTCTTTGTCTATGCCATAATCTTTCTACTCCCATATTTTTCTAATCGCTGTTACGTTTGAACGAGGTAGTTATTTTTTGTGAATTAAAAACTTTATAAAATTAAATTCAATATAGAATCCTAGAAGTATTTCTTTGCTTCAGCAGTAAAGTTTTGCACCGAGTTTAACTACAGCACCACTGCACCAGCTAGCACTGCGATCCCCGCACTGCTTCACATTCCAGTGCACTGCACTGTGCTGCTTTTGTGAGGTGCACTGCACAGTTATGCACTCCTGCACACTGTAACTTCGAGGTGCACTGCACAGTTATGCACTCCTACACACCGTAATTGCGAGGTGCACTGCACAGTTATGCATTCCTGCACACTGTACTTCAAATCATGACTTCCGAACTGCTGTCCTGTTTCTTGCCTGCTGACGCAGCTCTTGAGCTCAATATTACTCGTTAAAAGTTTCCCATTCCCCTTCGGTGAAACAAATTATCAATAGTGTACTAAAAATTGGTACTACTTATCCTGAACAATGTATTTGCATTGTAGTATTCTTACTCCTTCATCAATTTACTACCGAGTAGCTTAACTTTTCCCGTATGATCTACGAATTTTTCTCAATTTATGCTCTGCACCTTACATCTTCTAGGATCGTGAAATCGAGTATGAAGAAGTGTACTTAAGTATCTTCGAGAACTACACTTGTGAATAGAAAATTCCTAATGAGACAATTGTATATGTAATGCAAGATGGTTCTATCTTGATGACGTACCCGTCACGAGAGAGTTACTATGGACTTAAGAACAGAATATTCTGTTGCTGCTGTTACGGTCGACCAGAATTGCGAAATAAAAAAGTTGTTGTGCACTGTACGAGGGCGAACTACTTAGTGTTCCTATGAGAGCACGTCCGAAGTTGCTCATCGCTTCATTGTTTCAAAAAGAAAATGAAGTCTATGAAATCTATTTTATGAAAGTTAAAATTTTTGATGAGGTTTATTTGACGAAGCTAAAGTCTATAAAAAGTTTTGCGTTAAATATTGACCACAAGGAGTAGGTCTAGTGGGCAAATGATGTACCAGCGCTTGGGAACTGTGGTGCTCAAGAATAATATTCCAAAATCCGTTGCGTAAAACTCCCAAACGTACCAAACAAAGAAAATTAAACTTTTCGTCAATTTTGAGAATGAGAAATCGCATGTAGCTGTACACTCCTGGATTCACGAGGCGACTGTACGAGCAATTAGTACAAGCAATCAAGTACGGCTGATTTTATCGTTTACGCTCTACTGACTCCTCATATATATAATATATCTTGTGCGCGTAGGGAAGGGTTAGAACAGTAACTTCACAGCCAGTGAGAAACGCAAGATTTTGGACAGAAGTTGAGAGTTTGTGCAGCTTTGGACTATTTCATTTACCACATTAGTGTGTTTGTCACTATATATATATAAAGGGAAATTTCATGACAGGAAGCTCTCCTCTATGGGACGTTGGAATCCAAAAGTTGGGAACCACGGCCTTAGAGAGTCGGTCGCTGCCAGCATTCCACGCCTTATGTTTGCCAAGGATGGATCTCGAGGATTTTTTTTTGCCCTCAGCACTTTACTGTTCAATACTAAATGTTTGCTTTCGGTGTACAGTGTGTGGTACAACGCATGGCTCTGTGTGTGACTGGCGGCAGGATACCCTGCATCTGGTGTTGGCATACAAAGAAAACCATTTTTCGTAGGTATGAATTAGATTCGGGCACCCTCATTCAAGCTCAATGAATGTTTTAAATTGTGGTGTTTGATTGAAATCTTGTCCTCAAAAACCTGTATCTGTTCCAAGTCTTAAGATTTCAGGCCCATCTTATTTTCGAAGCGAAAATTTCTGAGGCTGAAAAAAGGTGTCAAACGAGCGTGTCCGAATCTATTTACTCCATTAGACTCGGCACTCATGTATCCTGCATAGCATCAATTATGTTGCCTCTAATTTACTGCAGTACGTACCACATCAATTATTTATTCTCTGATAATCCTAAGGTTTTCTGCGAGCGGCGCCGCCCTGCAAGGTAAGAGCTAGTGTGCAGAGAAACAAGAACGGATTCTATGGCGGACGTTGAAGACTTGCGTTTCTGATTTGATTGAAGAATGAAGGCCAACGCGCCGCGAAAATGAAGATGTCCACTGATGTATACTATCTTTAAATCAACGGGGAAATTTTTTTTACATATCTGTTATATGTGTCTGTTGTCCAGGGTAAATATCTTTCATCTGTGAATGTTTAATAGATCAAGGATCACATAAATTTGTCAAACATAGCAACAGAGAAAGTTTTTTTTCGCAATGGGTGAGACGTTGTCCATAACGCAGCAATTCTCGCAATCGTTCACTGTGAGGGCCACGGTGTTCATAATGAATTCGACAGTGTTGATGACGAATTCAAAAATGTTAACGTTAATTAGAACATTGTTCATAATAAAGCTAACATTTGTTGAAAATGAATACAACAATTGTTCTTAGTGTTCTTTGAGCAAAGAAACTTTCAGGGTATTGTCACGTGGTCAAATTGTGATGATTATCTGCGTGCTAACTTTAATTTACGTGTACTTGCTGTGCGACTCTCAGGTAATAGGGCTGTGGAGGATAACAGAGTGAAATTTTTTCAATCTTTTCGATGAATTACATGTAGTTTCTTCGCTGGCAACGAAGCCTAGTTCTCAATTGAGGCGTTGATTCCTATGTTCATGTAGGTTACGCTTCCTTTACTGTCATCTGTTGCAAATTTCTTCATAACTTTGAACTATTCGCGAACTAATTCAGTTTCTGTGGTATGTGAGACATGAACTTTGAAACCACTTCTATTCGAGTGGTGCATAGTGTAGCAGGTTTTTCTGATGTTGAATACATCTCACCCTTTGGTGTATGGAGTTATTTTTTGCATTTCTTTTCGTTTGCAGACAAATTTCGCCAGCGAGGTCCAAAGGTCGACTTTTTCTACCAGAAGAAAATGTTTAAAAAAATCTTGTCCACCTTCTGTCAATACTGGCACGTTTCTGATCCACTTTTGTGTTCACTTTTGCTAGCGGATGAAACACACTGATTTACGAATAGTTAACGATCATTAAATTACAATGTTTTATTCCCTATTCACTGGAAACACTGACAATAATTTGATGTCATTTATGAGTACTTCATTAAATGTATACCAAAAATCGTGGCCAGTATCGATTGAAGGTGTGGGTGCTTGTTGACCTGACGTGCCTGATACTGTGCAGGTCGACCAACTCTCTTCGTCACATCTGATTACAGCCTCCCACAGCACACGCTGACGTCACAGCCTCCTACACGTCCCAGACGTGTCTCTACGCTTCTCGGACGTGTTGTCACATATCCTTCACATGTATACATGTCCCAGACGTGTCTATTCACGTCGTAACGCATCTCTTCACGTCGCAGACGTGTTTTTACACGTCTCAGACGTGTTTCTTCACGTCGTAACGCATCTCTTTACGTCATAACGTATCTCTTCACGTCGCAGACGTGTTTCTACACGTCGCAGACGTGTTTCTACACGTCTCAGACGTATCTCTGCACTTCCCGAATTTGTCTGCACGATCCAGGCGCATCTCTACGCTTGCCATATACCTTCCAAACGGGTCTATGTACGTCACAGACGTCAAGGGTAAGTTGCTAACATGACCAACTCTGATTTTGTAGCCAGTGTAACGGAAATATTCGCACATTTCCATCAATTTTAATTGCGAACAATAACCAATGTAAAGCGCCGTTATTCCTGCCACGACTCGGACTCCCCGGTGCTATGTGCTCACCGACTCCGCTGTACGTGTGTCGGCGCCGCTGGAGCAGCTGGCTGTATGCCAAGAGTTCTGATTAGAAATTTCAACGATATGAGAAATTTGTTATTTGCCTCACGAGAGTAGCTAAAATTAGCCCACTCGATGGTTCTTTGTCCGTTGTACATGGCAGTCATGAGAGAATGTTATTGTACAATTGAACTTATTATTTGTGTGTGTATATGGAGATACGTTCTGGTATTGTTCAGTTAAAGGCGAAGATTTTTAAACTCTAAGCAGTCTCTAGCGCCCACGTTTTAAGTTTCACAGACTCATCGCTGTTGCCCAACACACTCTATTTCTTTCCATTCGCCCATCTTGTTTTTCACTGTACTTTCCGCATTGCTGCCTCTCTTTGGTATCCGTACATTTATTGAAAGACGCCTCTGATTCGTTCACGCTTGACGATCAAACTAAACTACCTCACTGCTTCAATCTCAGCCTTATTTCCACGAATTAATCAACCCACCTAACTTCCGCCGCTCTCATTTTGCACACAGTCCCATCGCGTCGTGTCAGTTACTCGTCTGTAGTATATTCATTCACTACTGAAATGTCGGAACGTATCCCATACATATTTGAAGCTACTTTCAACCTTGTGATTTTATCTTAAGTGCCGTGAATTTTATGGTGCCAGTATAAAAGTCAATTTCGACTTCATCATTTATTTTTTTTCAGATACTGCGCACCCTGAATCTATTCAACGAATTCCTCCAGAAGACTTTGGTCAAGCCTACGCAGTCAGACTAAAGGCAATTTAATTGCTTGGACGTGTTCATTATATACGTACACTCTGCGTGTACTTCGCGTGTGGATCAATACATGTGTGAGTTATGTTTAGTTGCCTTCTAAATGCTATCGAGCTTACTAAACTCATGTGGCATCCCACGAACACGATATTACGCTCGCTTAATCTCCAATACACATGACGTACCTCCTACACGGCTGGAAATGAAGAGCAGAATAATCTCAAATACACATGACGTACCTCCTACACGGCTGAAAATGAAGAGCAGAGTGTACCGCTGGTCCGTCTACTCCTTGCACCACTCGGGTCAACACCGCCGACTTCATCCGTCTTAATCTCTTCGCGTCTCTCATCATATTCGTATTCTCTAAGTGAATGTGAGTTTTTTCTTCTAACTTCCTATTTCAAAACACACTGAGCTATAGAGGAATTGGAAATCTTTTGTGATATTACAGGGATAGAGACGGCATTGAATTCGGTGAGCGATTTTATTGCTGCTAATAAAACTCTCAAACGACTGTGAAACGACGCTAATTTAACACGTTTGTAGATTTTGTCCGGAAAATTTACCATACCTCACGCAAGGTATCAATAATTGTTAATTTAATGTCTAGTAATCTCATGAAAAAAATTTATATGTTGTAGATTCGCGTGAAATTTATCGTTACTGATTGCTATTTAGTTTGTTATGAATATGCGCAGGTGCTAAATTGGCTGTAGTTCATTCTCGATGTTCTAATGTGAAAAAGAACGTTAGGGAAAAGCTAATGGGTCTGCAGATGAAAAGGCTGGATAAGAGCAACAGGGGCAGCAGTAGAACGTTGTACGACTTGCTGCTTTTCCATTTTGTCTGCGGCGTCAGTTATTGTAGAACCATGTAAACGAAGGACAATTCAAGTTGGAAGTCTGTCGGTCTTTAAAGGGTAACTAAGAATTATAAAATGCACACATTTGTGAAACGATAATATATTTAGTAGAAATTAGGCATGCCAGTAAGGAGGAGCTCAAACTCCTGCTAATGCAGTATATTCCAGAGCTATCAATTTGTAAAGCGAATGCTCGTGCGGCAATACGTTATAATTGAAGGTATTAGGTAGGCAGTGTGAGGTACGCGTGTGCACAAAACGATAAAAGAGAATTTCACCGCGTTTATTTCTTTGCACTGCAGTAGCTCGGTCCAGGCGCGCGTTGTAGTGCAATGTTGGTATTTTCAAAAATAAACTTTTCATTGCTCAATTTTAGGGAAATTTTTGTTCATATTTATCTTAATTAAGATAATTGGTGAAACCATTCGCATGCGGAACATGAACGTCGCTGGGTTTTTATGTCGGGATACATCAAAACTACTAAATTTTTTTGTCGATTAATAAAGGCAGAAATTTACCTTAGTCTCAAGGAGTCCAAGAAGTTGGAGAACAAAATTGCGCGAAATATTCAGTTGAAATTGCGATAGTTAAGAATGATATTATCGTGGATACGTCTGCTCTTCTCGTTTGTTTTGCTCGCCTTGTGAGATGAATATTTCAAACCGAGTGTTCATCTTTGGTCGTCTGTGGGCGACTGGTCAGAATTAGCTGTACTCGTTACTCTGGAGGTGTTGGACCAAAACGTGTAAGAGTGAGCATTACTGGATGGTCTTATGTCTTATTCTTACTTTTTTGCCGGGACGTTTACAGTTATATCTAGTTTTGGCCGCCCAAGCTTAGATATCGTCTCCACACAGTTGATTATCGACATGACAGCTAAATAAGCTTCATAATGCCGTAAGAATACATCGTTTTGTGCGACTGAAACCTTCTTGTACACGCCCGCACAGCCGCCCCCTGCTGCAAGGGCTCTGGTGTTGTGGTGACTAGCGGAAGCCCTCAGCGAGCGCTCGAGTTGAGTTCTAGGGCTGATTTGACTACTTCACACGGTGAGGGTGTCACGTCTCCAGGTCTCGTGAGCGGAAGAGAAATAACTGAGAGGGTTAGTAGAATGTCAAAATTGAGCACATTGGTTCAACTGTGTGAAAACAGAACGCAAATTAAGCATGAAAAAATTGGATGTGATTATTGGATGTATCAATTAGGCTCAAACATTCGACAGGTCAATTGCTCATAAAATCTTACCGACAATTCAGGGGGGTGCAGGGCTGAGCGGAAGCGGTCAGAGCACACTGACGCCTTCGGGTCGAGGTCAGCGGACGTGATGTTGAGTAAGCATTTATCTTCGCTTGAAACGTTCGCTCAAATTCTTTGTTCAGTGCGATCATACGTTCGTGCTTCTAAAGGAATTTTTGAGATTGTTACCTGAAATCAAGGTATTTTTAGTGCTCGTTTCATTCATGCTTTGAATTACTCACAAATTAAATTACTCGCAAGATGAAATGCGCAAAATTATATGCTAATGAGCAGGTGGCTCTCTGGTTGTCTAATCTGAGTAATTTTGTATACATTTTCATAGAATTTCTTGCGAGGAGCACTTTACCAAGGAAATTCGAGGCGTAGATCGCATGTAGTGCACTAAAACTGTCATCAAAGCGCGTACAATTTAGGCCTTGGCCCTTAAGGTGATTCATGTAGACCGCACATCAGCTTCTGAGTTAAGAAGCTTTCGTCTTTGAATCGTAGAAAAACTCCTCATCGCAATGCCCTTTTATGACAAGTTATAAATTATTATACCGCTTACCCTGCAGCTGGCTGGGCCGGAAAACGAGCAATTTATGTAAACTGGGCCTTGTTATCGCGAAAAGAAGAACGACATTGCCGGTCCGTGCTCAGTTTTCGGCATGCGATATTATTTGGCAGTCGGTACTTGCGATCTCAATTTGCAGCATACGATATTATTTGGCAGCCCGTACTTGTGATCTCAATTTGCAGCATACGATATTATTTGGCAGTCCGTACTTGTGATTTCAGTTTGCGGCATGCGATATTATTGGGCAGCCCGTAAATGTGACATAAATTGCCAGTAAGCAGATGCGATATCATCTTGTGTAAAAACGATATTATTCGTCGGGCCCGTCAATGTGAAACAAATCGCCAGTCCGGGGATGCGATATTAATCTGCATGGCTATTCCGCAAGTTGGATAGATTTCAAACTTAGTTAACCGGAACTTTGCGGTTAATTTTTAACCAGAATAGATTCGTCTGTCATTAAATTATCTCCATTCCATGTTCAACAGATACGTGTTAGAGGGATTCAATACTTGCTCGCAAATATTGTTTGTCGTACTGAAAATTGTTTGGACATTTGCGTTACTCATGGATATGATGTTTTGTATACATAGCATGACGTAGCATTAGGGCCTGACGGGCTTTAGTTTATACTTATCGTGTTGATTTGTACGAGTACTAACGTATTAAAACGCTATTTCGAGACCCAAGTCGACATTTTATGTAACATTTCTAGCGTCGGTGCTTAATGAGTTCAAATATTATGATATGACTTTTGTACGTCATCAGCTGTTATGAAGTATTACACCATTGCAGATGCACGTTGAAGCCACACATTTCTTTTGAGTTGAGCATTTGGTGGGGCTATAATCCTTGTGCCTTCCTTTTTATGCGTCAGTTATTGACACTTCTTTTAAAGATGAAGCATTCGAAGATATTGTGGCTTCTGTCGTATGATGTAGAGCAGGCTAGCGACCTGTGGTTTTTCTTTCTTGTTTCGGAATTTCCAGTGTTTTTAAAGAAGGGTTATTGTCCAAAAGCGTCGCACTCAGGTATGGGAGGTACGTATGAGGTATGGAGGGGAGGGGTGAATGTACTCATTCATTTTCAAAACAGAAGCTCGTGCCCTTTAAAGTTAAAATATAAATTTTTATACTTCCAATAGCATCCGTCAACATTTTTCAGTTTGTAATCGTCGTACGTAGTATTTGAGGCCATTGAAACTATCCAAAGGCGCCGAGGTGATAAAATAGACAAACTAGTGTCACTATGATCGCGGAGGAGTCGGTGTTAGGTCAACTATTGTAGGGAGAATAATTAAATTGTGCGTTGAACATTAAGAATAAAAATCTGATGTCATTATTTGATAAAAACACAGTTACGTTTCTAGAGAAACGATTTTTTGAGGCCATGATGCTGCGATTCCGTCCTAAACACACATCTCATTTGCCGTCAGCCATCGGCACCAGAAAGTATCACAATTAATTCGATATTTTTTCACTTCAAAACTGTTCAAAAGAACACTGCGTTTACAGGGTGTAACGTCTCATTCGTTTTCTTCTTTACCAACGGAGAATTCCAAGCGTGAAGTACTGACTTTATACCCACTCCACTCTAGGGCTACTCTTCATGTCTGCTTCCTGAGCGACGCAGTACTCATATCTACGCGCAGCACCGTGCTAACTAAAGATAGTTGACGTTCGCATCTACGGCCTAACAGGGGTGGAAGAATGAAAAGTCCACTTGTGATGGGGCTGTACGCAACATCGCACAATATTTTCGGGAACTTGTAGCACTCACCTGTACAAACGGGAGTTCTAACTCCAAAATTTAGATCTGAATCTAAGATTGGTCATGTTGGGTGTGTTCAAATACCCTAAATGTCCTGAACTTTGTTACGATGAGATCCATTGACGCGAGCCTCAACAATAATCGGTTTTGGCGAACTGAAACGTAAATCTTGATCTCATTTTGTTTTTATTCTTAGGAATGATTTGTCAAAAGGGATCTCGATCCCTTAACATTTATTGCCGAATCCATTAACAGGATTGCCAGAGGCTGAATCGTTTGTTCGATTGTGATAAGAATTTCGACTCGTATATAAACTGTCTCTTATACGAGTACGGAACTATGTATGAAAACTTAATGACGAGTTACATCGTAATACCATTATGACATGATTATTCAAACTCATAACTTATGAGTAGGTAATACTCTTAATAGATATATAAGTATGTCACGCCTAGACACTGATATTATAGAGCTATGCGATGTTCACCAGTTGTCGAGATTGTCGTCGAGGAAAATAGAAATGAATTTTTGGTATATTATCTCTGCAAGACTTTGAGCATGAATATTATTGTCCGTCTTGCATAAACTAGATTTTACTGAAGGTATTCGGGTAACTCTATGTTACCGAGCCTCTTCTGCGCAACGCATGCCAGTTTTGCATGTCTCCATCATAACAACCTCGATGTGTTCAGAGCAGAGGATATATCAAATTATAAATTAATTAAGTGTTGATGTCCAAGTCAATGATGGACGTATAGTCAGTAAAATATTCTTATCTTATTATTCGTGAGTTTTTTTCGTCCGTTCTTCACGCTGGACACGAAGTGAAGTTTCGCATTGACATCCCCGCCGTAAAGCGCAAGATCGGTTCCAGTGAACAGTCGCTTGCTAGAGGTCCCTGCTCAGGGGCGTATCAATTTGAGAGAGCGTCAAATAGCTTGGCTATTTGTGTGGTAAGAAGCAAAGAAAGCGTGCTATAAGAAGCAAATGAGAAAAAAGAGCGGCTGTTAGCTGGGCCCGTTCTAGCGCTCTATGCGTTAGACGATTGTACTGCCCAAGCCTTACTCATGCCCTATTCATGCCCTATTTATACCCTTCTCATGCCCTACTCATGCCCTATTCAAGCCTTATTCATGCTTTACTAGCCATGGGAACAGGAAGCCCTAACGTGTCATCCTGAACCAAATGGCCCTTGAAAAGCCCCGTGCTGCAAGTAACTATCTTACTGCATGTCCACACAGTCACTTTAGAAACACTTTCTGAGCTACAGGTAGTTGAGCTAACTGAATTATAAGATAGTCAGTGTATATTTTGCCGTTGAGTGAATTGTTTCCTCTTCGTTCGGGCTCTCACGGAAGTAAACTGCGCTTCTTTTCTGCGAATTTCTCCCAGCAAAAAATCGGCTTTCACGTACTTTCCTTCATGTTTTTCTGCGAGGAGTTAGTTTTCACTCGGTTGGAAGTTTTCCTCTTGCTAAATCCTTCCAGGCGTAGTTTGAAACTAGGCGTAACAGCAGCGGAAATTGATGGAGAGACTCCTGGACTCAGAGACAAATTACTGAGCATAGAACGATTATGAAGATTATTTACTGCGTCTTTAAGAAGCAAACTTCACGGTATTTATTCAAGGACAGGCTGTCCACGACTTATGAAGTAGAAAAACTTGCATGAATTGCTCCGCTTCATTGACTCCGATTACGCCACTTCTGAAGAGGAAAGACCATGTACGTTGTATGAAGTATAAAAAACGGTGATTCTAAGCTCAAGGTATCTTCTCACACAGGATTCCCTGTACTCAAAAGCAGCAAATTATAAATGAAAAGGGAAAAAGGAAATAAAAATGAAAAGAAAAGTCGTTCATCCGAAATCATTCTCATACAAAGTAAGGAACTCATTGGGTTTTCAAGTTGTTAGACTACAGCCTTAAAAATAAATTTAGACGTCCGGGTGAGATAAGTATAGTTGTGGCTATTAATTCACTGGTTTATCATTTAGCTAGAAGGGATTTACAGGCTAGCTAAATATGAACTAACAACTTCGTGTGATGCTTTGAAAAAACCTGATACAGGTATAAAATTATAGTTGAAAAACAGGCTACAATATGGGTAAAATGAGTTAAAAAAAGAGAAGAGGTAGTGACAAAGGTGTGAAGGTTAAAAGACGCAAAGTTGGCATGAAGATAAAATTCCCGAAGGCATAGTTATAGCTGAAGTAACCTTGACGTGTTTCCTAGAGAACGCCAGTCCCTATATCATACGATGTACAAGAGTAACTAACCTAACCCAATTTCTTATCTTGTTCCCCCTTCGGAGCCCTCTTTGATTCAAGTCGTGAACAGGATTAACTTGAAATTCATTAGTCTAAATATGCCTGCGCCTGCTGAGCTTTCTTAGCTAACGCTGTGATCCTCGCTTGAGCCTATGCGTTACGACCGAGCTTTGCAGTTCTTGACCCCGTCATTTCAATCATTATCTCAAAGAAAGTGTCTGCCGATGTTTCGCTGCAAAATTAACCTTCCTTTTCTTCAAAGCATGGTCGTACAATGAATAATAGCCAGCTCTTAAGTACGTTACCTTTCGAGACTACTTGAAATTTTATGACGCGAATGAGTCTCAAAATTCAAATACTGAATTGATGGATTCAAATATTGATATTGGATACATTGGTTATGATTGAACAAATCTATCTAGGTACAGTATTTGAAGAACGTGTTCAGTTTTCCGTCTTAATAGGAGTTCATGGAATGGTTGAAAATCGTTGGATAACATTCGTTGACCATAAATCCGCTATAGTAAGATGATTCTGCCAAAAACAATACTTTCCATTGAATGCTGTGCATCCTGGAAGCAGAAATAAAATCTTTCATTTAATATTCGCTGATACTTGTTCAATTAGAAGTTCCTCAAACAACCGAATGTATATAGTGCAATGATTGTCATTGTAGCAATGTCGCTGAAAATAGAGAGACGGCTGGTATGCTTATTTGCGCTTGAGTGAAGTATTTGCTTTTATCTACTCCTTTGGATCGAGGTAACAGTTTCAAGCATGATTCATTGAAATGATGTAGCATTGTGTCCAGAGTAAAAATAACGTATGATCAAAGTGGTTTGCCAAACATATATCTCAATATTTAAGATACAACCCAGGTTTTTAGTGTAATTATGACTAAAATTAATTTTAAACGATTAGTTAATATTCGCCTACCCTAACAAACTGATGGAAGTAGCTTCCATCCACATCAAACACTTTTCTGCTCTATTTTACTATGCATGTGCTACCTTTTGCAGTGTTCATTTCAATTACAAATCAGAAAAATATTTACAAGGTAGAATCTCAATCGAGGGGGGTTATTTTATGGGTGGGTTGATATTTGTTTTCTGTCCGTGCGGAAAGTAAGGATGCGCACAATCGTCTATGGCCTAGGTTATTTTCTGGACACATGGAATTTACTAGTGACGGATGACGCCATCCACAACCTTTCAGGTACTCTAACTACAACATTATTAGAAAATTGTGAAGAGTTTTGGGTTTTGAATGCAGTATCAAAGGCCCATACACATATTTCAAGATCAAGAAGTAAAATTGAAGAAACGATTGAGCATTTTGAATGCAGTAAGTATGAATGTGCCAAAGACATCTTGATATAGTCTATGAGCTGTAGAGAAAAGTTCACTGGTGTGCCAGAAACGGTAAATGTGATCCAGGTGTGAGCTACCTTGCAGAACTGGACAAAGAGTGTGTAATTTGCTGGTTGTTGATGACTTGATACAATGAAATATTTCTTGATGAAAGCAAAAAAATAAATGACAATGATTGAGTTAGAAGCATTTGCTCAGATTGTTTTGATCTTACAAGAGTAAAATATGGTTTCATTTGAAACTGGTGGCTTTTTGTCAGCAATATTGCTGCACTTTTAAATAGGAATCAAATTAGTTCACATTATATTCTGTTTTGACAATTTTCAAGGCTGTTGCAAGTGTCAGTCCTCACTTCAGGCTGTTTAGTTATATTGATGCCTGGCATCTACCATGTTCTTGTCATGTTAGGATAACTACATGGCTCAAAGAATAAAAAAATTAAATAACTTAGAAAACTATTAATGAAACTAGATTTACTTATGTAATAGTTTGCAGAATTCAAATTAAAATGTTAGTGTTATGTAAAATATGACGCTACAAATTTTCTGCTATTTTTATTTATATTTGTTTTAAATTTAGGATTAATATCTACTTGAGGCATCATCATATACTGGACATTCTATTCTATACTGCTTTGATGTTGGTAGGGCCTCCCTATTGGAAAGGACTTTGGTTCTGAGGTGTGTATGCTAATTTGCCAAAAGTTTCAAAGCATAAAAGAAATGGAAAAATATTCAAAACATTTACATGCAAAGTTGACCGAAATTAGGGCTATGTTTTCACAAGCTCTACCAATCAGGATTGTACATTTTTTTGTCAAACATTCAAAAGAAATCTAATTTAATGTCAAGGGAAGGATATTCATAAATGGAAGATATTTCGCACAATATAAAGTAATTTTCAACTATGTACTTGTCTTGTTTATCTTTCCAAAATATATTTTCAAAACTTAGAAAACTATCCTATCTAATGATATTAAAATGAAGGCGGTATGATGAATAGAGCACTATGCATATAATGCTGACTAAAAGTAAATATTAATCAGATTCAAATAGTATATGCATGTGTGTGAAATAGGAGTTTTGAAGATTTTCTCATTGTTTCTTGTAATGCAAATCTTCAGCACAAGGAGAAGGTATGTTTGTGAGTTCAAGTTTTACTGTCTGTAGTAGATATAGCAGGGCTTTTTTATTGAACCTGTCTGTAGTCTTAACATTACTGTAAGATCATAATCATGGCCAGATTGTTTACTAGCAGTCGAAAAATTTTTTGGGGGAAATACTAAAAAGTGCTGTTATATTATCAATAAGTATGCCTAGTAATAACAAATTAAAATTGTTCATGCATGAATGAGATTTGATGGGTATTATTCATATGTGTATAATTGCTTTTAAAGATATTGATTTATCATATGTCTCATTATTTCCCTCACAAAAAGATATGGTTAATATTTACATTACTGTCAACTACACAGAGCATCCTATTCATCATACAGCATTCACATTAGTGTCATTGGATAGGAATATTTTTCCTATGTGCCAGAAACCTATTTTCAGACAGTTTTGAATCATTGAAAAAGTTATATTAAAATAAATTCAAAGGGTTTCTTTATTTATAAGTTCTAATGGCACAAACTCAACAGAAATCTGGGTCACATTTTCACATGCTCTGACTACTGGTGATATTACATTATCTGAAGTCAATTGACTAAACAAATCTATCCTAAGTTGAAATGCCCTATCCAAATCCTAATGTAACTCTAACATATCTCCAGCATAATTCTAATATGACTCTAATTTGATCTTGATGTAACCTTAACTTAACTGGAAAGAAACATTAAAGCTATAGCCAGGTTATGCAATATAAACTAATTTTTCATATGTGTTATATGTCATAAACCTTTTATCAATAGGTTTCTGCGTTTCAAAAGAAAAACGTCTATCTAATGATGTGAAAATGAAACCTGTGAAATGAATAGGACACTCTGTGCATACAGTAAAGTAAATATTAATATTAAATATGTAAGTGAATCAACCCAAAGTAAATAAAAGATATTATCCATAGGTTTCACTAGGTTTTTAAATAAAATGTTACTTAAATCATCATAACTGACTTTATTTTCTGAAGATAATAAAGCTACATTATCATGCATCTTAGGTATCAAAGTCTGTAATCAAATGCATTTAGGAATCCTGAAGTTTAATGTATATCAGATGATGCTTTCCCATTGTTTTAGCCTTTATTGATATTTAGAAAGAATGTCAAAACATTCTTTGTCAATATGAGGTAGTGCATTACATTACTCAGTATTATTGAAATGAGTAGGTAGTAGTTTATTCAATTTCAATTTCTATCAATATTATTCATATATTAAACATTGGAAAACTGCTATTGATGTGTGATGTCCTTATTGTTTTCTTTATGGATTGATGTTGTTATTTTTAGGCTATTGTAGTCTTAGTCTGTATATTATTTTGTTATGCACACTCTTTTGTGGCACACTTGTACTTTTTATACCATACTTGGACTTTTTATATAAACCTTGGAATTTTTGTTACACTTATGCTCTTTTATGTAAATAACATTAGGGCTTTTCTGCATTACACTGGTGCTTTTTTTTTGTGCCACAGTTGGGATTTCCTGTTGCGTATGAGCTTTTCTACCGCTTGATTTTATCATTTGTTGGTTTTTGTGCCATATTTGAGCTGTTTTGTACCACCCTTCTACTTTTTTGCATTTTTGTACTCCATTATGAAATACTTGTGTATTATTGTCACATGTTGATGCTTTCCTTTGTTTGTGTATTGTTCATTGGGGCTACATTTCTTGACGGTTAGTTGACATTGTCAAGACTTTATGGTGGGGCTGGTATTGCCAAGATATAATGATGGTCTTGGTATTGTCAAGATCTTGTAGTCAACATTCATAATGCATGAATCAGTATTTGATCAATTTATTACCAGGATCAGCCTAAAATGTGTTCTTATGAATGTAGGTATGTGTCATGACTTACGATTGTAGTTCAAGATATTCTCTTCAGGAAACATATATTTTTGAGCATAATACAGAAGTGTGAATTATTGTTGGTTAGCAGAGATTTTAATTGAAAGAATTTACATATGAAACTGAATATATTAGAGTGAGATTGAGCTAGAAAATCATGAACAGTACATGATTCTGATAATGCTGGCTCCTGCCCCTAGTCTCTTATCTTCAATACCTAGGTACCTACCTATTCCAAGTTAGCAATCGGAAAAATGAGTGATTTGACAGGGCTAGGTAATGCATAAGGAGCGATCAATTACTGCTTCAAACCTAACCTCAGTGTGGCATTCTAGTGGCTTACTATCATGGTGAGAACATATTATGGACTGTTCAGTTATACCTGAATTTTGTGCTTTTACTAATAGTAAAGATACATCGTTGGGTTGTAATAGTTTATTCAATTATAAAAATTTTGCTTTGACTTTCTGTGCTAAAGACATGGAGGGACTGTATTATCATCCAGGTATAAAAATTTTTTTGTACCTTTTTCACTCTTTTGCTAAGGTTTCATTCTAATGTGTCTTGAAAGTCAATACTTTCATTAGGTATATTTTCTAAAGCTTTTACTTTTTTCAGATTTGGGCATGAAGATCTTAGCACTGTGAAGATCACCGCGTCTAAAGTTGAACGAAAATGTCCCTGTCAGTTGTCTCAGATGATGACTTGCTCCAGAGCAAGTCTGGCTCAGTTGTGCTGAGTGACTACAACTGCACCTACAGTCAGGCCTTCAATGAGCAGTATGAGGAGCTGCAGAAGAATCTTGTGTTCACTCCAAGCACTGAGAAGCTATGGTTTGATTGTCCAATATGTAAAAGGAAGTCTGCCACCGAAGAACGTTTGGAACGGCACATCAAGCAGAAGCATCACGCTGCAGTGTCGAGCCTTCCTAAGGTAGAGCACGATGAGAACATTTCACCTTCTGCTCAAACTTCAGAGCCTTTCAAATGCACAGAGTGCAAGTTTGCCTGTCTCACAAATGCGGACCTCATGCGCCACTCGAAGAAGCATTGGGGAATTAAGCCTTATGTTTGCAAAATTTGTGGGAAAAGGTTTTCTCAAAAAGGAAATTTGAAGCCTCACATGCTAAGACATTCTGGTGTGAGTCCATTTGCATGTGACTTTTGTCCAAAAACTTTCAATCACAGAACCAGTCGTAAAAAGCACATGGAAGAGCATATTAACCCTAAGGAATTTGCTTGCCGGTTCTGCACTTCAATGACTTTTAGTAGCCTGGAGCAACGCAACAACCATGAGCTTGCCAAGCATTCCCAGGATGACGTAGATTGTATCATTTGTGGAGTAATTTTAAACTCTGCTCTGGGTCTGAAGATGCACATCAGCCAAATGCATCCTAACTTCCCGGGCGCTAACCAACTCGCGTCTGAAAAGAAATGGGCTTGTCAGTACTGCAACAAAAAGTTCTCTACGAAGGCATATCTCATAGTGCACCACAAAATTCACAGTGGGGAGAAACCCTTCAAGTGTGACAAGTGTTCCTACACAGCCGTGAGTAAGGACTCCGTCAAGAAGCACGTGGAGCGCTCTCATGGCATGATGAAGCCTCTCTCCTGTAACTTGTGCAGCAAAACCTTCACTTATTATTCTCACAAGAAAGCTCACATGCTGCGTCATTACAACCTCAAACCGTTCAACTGTGAGCTCTGCGCGCGCTCGTTCATGCTCAAGCGACATCTCAATGATCACATGAGAATGCATGAAGGAAATCCAAGCTTCAGGTGCGAATTGTGCGACGTTGCGTACGTGTTGCCTGATAGCTTGCGTAAGCATAAGGACATGCATCTAAGCACTCCTCTTCAGTGCCATATTTGCAAGACAGACTTCTGGGTAACAGGTCGGTATAATAGGCACATGCAGAAACACAGGCGAGAGTATCACGGCAAAAATCGATCAGAGAGCAAACCATACAAGTGCCACATGTGCTCGAAATATTTTAAACTTCGGCGCTTTTTGACGAGGCATTTCGCCGAGGGCTGTAAAACCAACCTCGGCGCTCAATTGAAATGCACGGAATGCGAAGAGCAGCTCCCCGACGAGAAGGCTTTGAAGCGGCACATGAAAATCTTCCATAATTTGAAAGAACATTCGTGCTATGTCTGTGCCGAAGCCTTCAAGCGCATCAGTCATCTTAATCAGCATTTGATTGAAAAGCACAACGAAACGGCGTATCATCCTCGCGATGTGGTGAAGAAAGAGAAATATAGTTCCAGGTCTGAGACAGAAGATGAATGCATAGGTAGAGGCATCACTGTAGTGTCTAATGATTCTATCGATGAGCCTAAGAACGTTTTGGTGATCAGTGACTTTACTGATGTCAGTGATATCAAGGAAGAACCTATGGACTCTTTAGAACTTTTTTATCAATGCATGAGGTGTGATCAGCGTTTCGATTCTGAATATTTACTTCAAGAACACCACAAGTCTTCCCACGACTATGAAAGTATCCCTCTGTGTTCTACAGTTGTCATCAAGGAAGAAGTTGAGGAGAAAGATAGTCAGATGCTCGACAGTAACGCAAACGTTTCGTGGGGCATTCGGCGGCTTGGGTACGAATTTGTTAATGCTAGCGGCGCCAGTGAGAGCGCCGCTGACGCCAAAGAGTCTGCTGGCTGTGATGTCACCATTGCCGATGCTGGGTCTGCTAACAACGACGGTGCGGCTCGTGGCGGCGGCCATGGAGACGATGAGCCTCATGGTGATGATGAACTCGTAACTTGCTACGAGTGCACCTTATGCGAGGCGCGTTTTGCCACTTACAAGCTCTGCGAGCGCCACTATTACGTGGCCCATCTTAAGAAGAGGAAACCCAAAAGAGGTCGAAGCAAGAAGTGATCTAGGCTTTGCATTCAGTCCTATAAGGACCGCTGTCATTCCTAAGGGACCATAGGAAAAATCGAGTTCAGTCTAAAATTTTGTTGTTTCGTTCGAAAATAATGTGAATATGCTCACAAATGTGTACGACTGTGTACGCAATATTTTGTTCATTTGAAAAATAAGTTAGTCCTTTTAGGGCTAGGTCGGTGTTTCAATGCACCATTTAGACGGGTCCTATGATAGCACCTTGCCACTTGTAGGAAAGCTCTGCTTCGTCCTAATTGGTTGTTTAATAATTATCTAATATTAACACATTCGCGCTCGCAGACAGCTGTAGACGTCATGCTGAACTTGCATAAGTCGCACACCACCGTGATTTCTAACTTGAAGTCAAAAGAACTAAGCAATATTTTGTGGGTGCTAATGCAATATGTATTGTCTGTACACCGAAAAATTTTTTCTTCACAGAATTGTTTCCTACTACCACTTAACACGTTAGCAATGAATTTACTGAGGAGAATTGAATTCTAATGAAGGGGTTTATCGCTCTTTTTATTTAGTTTGATTCATTTATGGAAATGTCTTTCAGGTTTGCCATTTTTCACTTTGCAGCTAAGCACTACAAATATTTTCTATGACTCCTTTCCGTCAGGATTTCAGGATGCCCGAGTAATACAACACGAGTTTGTGGTCTAAATTTTATATAAAATACAGTAGTCCTCAACTATCGCGTGCGTTGATTCCTAAAATTTTCTTCTCCTTGCCCCTTTCCCCCTCCCCTCTGCTGCTCACCTCCCCGTTCCGCGATAGGTGAAAGTCCGCCGTGTAGAACTAGCACTGGCTAATGGGATTAATGAATCACTTTACATGTGGGATTACTGGTACCCTGAAAGGAAATGGTTTGTTTCCTTGCGATGCGAATGGTAATTTGGTTGCTTCAACGAAGGCTAAATATCATCAAGGGTGCAGTACATCTATAGTAACGCTATATCAACTCGTGACAATTAACGCAAGTTTAAAGCGAGTGCCGTCGCAGCAATTGTCAATGTAATGGTAAATTATAACAATTGAAGCATTTCATCCCTCCGTCATGTGTGTGGGTAAAGGGACTCTTTGAGCGATCCTCCGGAGTGGCTTCTTTGGTGCTGCATTCGTGCCCGCACCTCGCACATTTTCGCGCGTTTGAGGTCTTGAGAGCGAGGACGTCTGCTTTCGTGTGTTGTCCTTGTTACAACTTCTAAGTAATTACTTTCTCATTGTCTTCCTCTTTCATTACGATTACTTTCACTTTGTCTTCCTCTTTCATTACTTGCGCTTTTCTTCCCACCACTGCTCTCTGGCTAGTTTCCGGTCTGTCTCCTTCCATCTCGTGCATTGCTCTTGTCGCAGCGGCTGTGTTAGTTCCAGTGGGGTCTGTCTCTGTCATGTCATGCGCTTCCAGAAGCGCTGTTTAACATCAGAATGTGGAATTTATGTTCATCTCGTCTTCTCATATTTCGGCTTCGTTAATTTTTTCAGTACAAGACGTTGAAGTCGCATCGCAGCGATTGATTATTTGAAGAAGAAAAATAAGAAGTCCAAAGGAAATGTGTGTGATACGTTTTATTTATTTTCGCTAGATTTGGAAACTGTTTAAAACTCTACCATGTTTCTACATGCTAGAAGTTATTGTTTTTCGAGTATAAATAATGGGAGTATGAATTTACTTCCTGCTAGTTATCTAGCGAGTCCCCATTCCTTGAATGTTGAGTGAACTCAGTAAATTTCGATTCTATGTAGTGCTCTTTTATTGCCGTTGTGATTTGCCCCACATCATGGTATTCGGAGAGAAATATACTTTTTCTGAATTTTGAAGTATGGTTCAACCCAACACAGTTGAAAAATAGTTACTTGGAAATATACTTTTTCTGAATTTTGCAGTATGATTCAACCAACACAGTTTGTTTGAAATAGTTCAGTATTGTATCTTTTCCAAGTTTCGTTGTGTTATGCTGAGTGACTTCAGCTATGCACCCCGCGGTAGATAAAAATCGTACAAGTTGACATAGGAAGCTATGCTTACTGCGCGAGTTCAGAAACGAGCGCCACTCAACAGACACTTCGGAACACGTACGCGAAAAGTCGTGCACGAGTCAGTTGTGGTTGGAAAGACTAGAGAGCGAGAGGAACATTTCCGTTAAACTTCGCCTCACAACACGACATCCGTGTTAAATGAAATTAATATCTGTATGAAACAGTAATTTCAACCTAGTTGATATACAGTACACCGTTAGGTTTTCATCATGTAGCCACAGAAGCTGGAGTGACTTGAGGTTCAAACTTCAATGTCCGAGGAAAACACTCCGTGATTTTACGGAAATCCGTTTTCGCAGCCAGGAATCGAACCCTTTCTGGTTGTGAGCGAAACGCGGTATCGGTGTAGCGGGAAGCTTTGGGTGATACGTTTGGGTAAGAGCAATGTAGCGCGTGACGTACCATCCGCGTTGTGTTAAAATATTTACCATCATTACAAGCAAGCTGAGAAAAAACCGAAGAGAGAATTAGGGTTTCAAAAGAGCGTTCTCTTTCGAACAAATCAAGATGTTCCACTCACTGCTGTAGTCTTCTTACGAGAAATAGTAAATATTTTTCCGACTCATTGTTAAAGGCCTTGGAAAATGAGTTATACATCACAGCGAGAAGCAGAAAAAACGATGGTAATTATCAGTAACAGGTAGTTCCAAAAGGAAAACTTTATGAACTGAAGTTCTTCCTCTACGTTTGGTTGAACATGAGTGTGGTTTATTACAGGGTACCGCAACACAGTCGTCAATAGCAATGATTGCTACGTTGATGAAAACTAGTCAGTAAGCCACTTGAATATTTTACGTTAGTATTTCACTTATGAATGCTTGACTGCTGATTGAAAGAAGTTTATTGCTTGGAAGTAGCGCAAAATAATCTCAAGTCAGCAGGCGAAATATTAAAACTAGTATTCTGATTGAAGAAGCCTAAACAAAAATGATGTGCGCCCTCGTCAGCAGAGTATGGGAACTTCCCGAGGCATTTAGCCCTATAACGCCGACCGTAACGATTTCATAATGTTTGAAATAGGGACTTGCTGTGCTGAAAATACCGTAGAGTTGGAGCGACTGCCGAGCGTGACGATTTCGTCACGTTTCACTGAGCATAATAAAGCTAGTGGCAACATTGTTTTTTAAGCACAAAAAAAGTGAAGCTGTTTTATTAGTCGGATTATAATTCAGGCGTTAAAGGGTTAATGAGCAACAAAAAATGTTTACCTACCTTCGTTTTTTACACACAGGAAGCTGGTATTTGGTACGGCACCTAGGTTTTAGCATTATCTCAATATTTTGAATACCTGACATGGCAATTTCACGGTCATTCCCCTCTGTTGGTTAGTGGTGAGACAATAAAGGCCAACTTAACGCGTACAATCTGATAATTTTACCATCCTAAAGGACTACATTTACAATGGTGTATGTAGTGTAGGATTGTGTACGACCAATCATGTGTTGCTGTAGAATTCGCGGCATTTTTGGAAAGAAAAATTTGTCTAGCTACCCAGAGCGTATTCAGCGCTGCGTACCATTGAAGCCTTCCGTGAATTCCACGCTCGGCGAGCCTTTGGCGCTTCTTATCTAAACGGAGCAACAGAGTTGTCTCGGACACAGGACAGTAGTCCGTTATAGAGGTGTCAATGGTATCAGCAAACATATCAAAATTTTCGGATTGAATAACTGGTAGAAAACTGTCGCACAGAAGTAGAAGTAATAGTGAGACAGATTGCAGAGCTTTAATGACTGAGACTATGTCTCACCGAAAGAGAGGGGACCATTTAGTATATACAGGGGAAAACGGGAAACCTTTGCACTGGGTGTCTTCCCACACAGGATCCCTTGCGAATAGAAACAGTAAGTTAAGAACGAAGGAGAAGAAGAAAAAATGCTGAAACTATTGCGAAGAAAGTGTGTTTATTGAAGAAATAAAATCGGGCGCCAAAGACAGAAGTTTCGAAAACCTACCCTCAGCTGAGGTAACCTAATNTCAGTCCCCACATCATACGATACATAAGCCTAACTAATCCAACCTTATTGCCTATCTTATGAGGGGCCATCACCCAAAACAACCGTGCAAACAAAGTTGCTTCATAAGTCCCTAAAAATACGCGTGCGTGTTGCTCGCTAGTGCCGTTCGCGGAGTAGAATTGCTTCTGGTGTTGCGGATGCGCGAAAGGTCGTCAGCAGATCTTCAGTTGCGCATGTCAGTTTGTTGTGGTCCGGGAGTGCTGGTGGTTGCGCTAGATTTGATCCGAATTCGGCTTGGAAGTCCATTTTGTGTACAACCACAGTGCCTCAAATTAAGTTCCTGATATCTTTCATGGGTGTTGTGAGCAAATTGATTTTTATACTCCGGCGCCATGTTAATTAGTTTCTTATATTGGGCATCGTTCTTTGGAGGTTCTTGGTCATCGATGACTGGTCAAGGTGAGAGCTTATTTAATATTGCTGTGAACTCAGTTGGATGTTTCTACATATATAATGAGCTAACATTTCTTCACGAAGCTAAATTCAGTAACGTTTAGCCACAGTGAGGCTTTCCGAGTCGATAGCGGGGACTGAAACGCTTCGGCTTTACGAGGCTGTGATCTTGGTTTTCGTTTACAGTTAGCATCGTGTGATAGTGTGGGTTAATTCAATGATCTTGGAGAAACACTTTCATACGTACAACTGTTGTGAACCATGCTTTATCAGCAAAGATAAAATACCGTTTCTCCAAAGGATTATTGCTAATGTACGTATGTAGTTCTTGAGTCTGTTCCAGTCTCGGTTGAGGTTAGGTGGTGTATATGTTATACTAGCATTTACTACAGTAACACATTGACGGTGATTCTTCATCACAGGAAAATTCCATGTCGACGAATATCTCCTTTGTGAATGTAAAAATAAAGGATTGTGTTTTCACAAATTTGGTTATCCCATTAATTTTCTTTTTAATCAGAACTAGCTTATTCGATTGATGAACACAAGTTTGACGAAATCTTGAAAATTTGTATTCATAACTGATAGTGCTTTGGTTACGTTAGGTTAGATGGTCGTGTGTACCATATATGACCCGCTTCGGAGGCGAAGTGTCAAGTTTTGCATTGCGAGTTTGGTAAGGTGCACCTAAATACATTGGTAGTTGTACTTCTCACTTGCGTTGCATACCTCATAGATTTCCATCAAATTTACGGAGGGATGATCACTCGTAAGTTAATTGCCTAATATTTTTTTTTAAAACTCACGTTATTTCACATGATAGCATTAATGTTCTGGGACATCTGGATAAATACATTCTCATTTGGAGGAAACGCTTAGGCTTCATCGATGCATGGAAATCATCTCACTTTGCGCCTTAGGGTGCACGCATCGCTTTGGTCCGCTCATGCCAGACACATCATGTGTCCCTGGGAGACGAGAGCTTTCACCGCATTGGACCGAAGTGCATCGATGGGACACGCGAAATTTATTGCAAGATGGTCCCCACCGGCGGCCTTGTGCCTTAACATTGATTTATTGCATTTATTGATTGCGAAATTTATTGCAAGACAGTCCCCACCGGTGGCCTGGTGCCTCAACAAAACAGCAGGATCTCCTGGGAATATGACGATGACTGACAACTTCTGCCACCAGGACTTGAAATGTAACGTTCTGGTGCGCGATATTCTTCTGCGCAGGGCTGCTTGGCCCTTTGAGGACTACTGGGACACCTCAGTTCCGGTTCCAAATTTTTTCTTCTACAATACTATCAATACTTTTTTTGAGCTGGAGGAATATTATGAATCTTTCGGATATATATTGATATTTATTGATAATATATTATTATAGTCTTAGACGCAAACGAAGCAATTGATGTTTGTTCAAATTTCAACAACTACTTCTGTGTTTAATGCTTGAAGGGCTAACTTGGCGCTGCAGCATCATAAACAAAAATCTATCTCTCCCGGTAACCTAATTCTTTATAACTTTTTATATATTTATTAGGTAATTGTAACTCCAGCGTTTAATCGCAACATGGCTGTACGAATGCTCATCCAAAATCTATGATACTTAATTAATATTTCAATTTGCATAGCACGAAAGCGTTTCCATGCAAATTATGGCATGGTGTTATTTGTTTGAAAAAAAAACCATGTTCAAGGGTCATCTAACGTCCTCCTTCAAACTTAAATTATCACGCGTATTACGTAATTTTTTTTTCGGTAGTAGCGGAGACTTCCACCCTTTGATGAGGAGGGAACAGGTTTATTAGCTGAAAATACTTTTGGAAGAGCTCCAGAACTTTGGACGCCGCGAGGGTAGTTCTAATTAAAGACGCTGGCCTGACAAGTCATAAAAACGAGAAGATTCTGGCCGCCACAGAGTGGCATCTTGGGCAGGGAACCAACCGATGTTGGGATAATTCTTCTTTTTCTAATAAAATGCGCAGCGGAAGGGAGTGACGTCGGGAATGTGGCCTGTTTGTTATTTGCAATGTTCACCCTTTCTTCGCTATCTCTTTTTTGTCTTTTCTTCTTTTTCATTCTACACTCGCTGTTTCTATTCGCAGAGGATCCTGTGTCGGAACACACCTTATTCTTTACACTCCATACCAAATGGTTCCTTCTGTTTCTGTGCGACGTAGGTCGAGTCATGGAGCGCTGCAGGCAGTACTCCTACGATCGCTTTCCCAAACTGAATAAATTCCTGCCGACTGAACCTGACAGGCCTTTCTTATTTTACTTCACCTAAGCTGCAGTGGAGAACAGCCTATACTTCAGCAGGTCTTCTATATATGAGCGCTAGCTCTGTGAACATCGCAACTGCGAAAAGGCGGCTCACCAGTGTGGCCCTGGCAGAAAGGCCTGAACCACGTTGAGGGATTATTGGGGTAGAATCTCATGCATAGCACAGCGCTCACAATTATTGTCTGGTGCGTGTTATTTACAGTGTGGAATATCACATATAATTGCTGCTCGGGAATGAAATTTCTCGTCCAGAATAGCGTACGTTATAATTATCGCGCGGGGCGTAGAATGATGTGGTGTACATGAAATCAGTATTCAATACTCGTATATGAATCATGTAATACATTCTAATAGTGGATATTTAAGTAGCACATCACGATGTTACTGTTTTAGTATGAAGTGTTGGTATGCTTTATGTGATTCATACATTAAAAATTGACTTTTTGTGCACCAAAACCCTCTATGAAATTAAAAGGCCCCGATCGGTCTTGTATTGAGTGCCAGACGTGCGCGTCTAGCCCTCGTCTGTTGCGGTTGAACCGTAGAACACTACTTACCTTGTCGATCAATATTTGTGCATTGTAGCCCTGTTTTCATAATGTATTAACCCTTATTGTTCCTTTTAGCTCTGTTTCTGGAGAGGCTTTGAAAGTGTTACATTTTCCCTGTTAATTTGTATTATAATTCGACCCCCCAAGTCCGCTGCACGTAAGGTACCTTCATTCCACAGCAGTACTCGTTTGTTGTAAAGCCGTTGAAGTAAAGAGCGAGGGACTCTATACGCTCGAGACGAACGTTTCCCTAATCTCTCAGGAGTCTCTAGATCTCGACACTTGTTCAGCTAATCGCCGTATTTAGCTCGCTTGTTGCAGCCCTCCTCCGCTCTCGATGGGAGCTTCCTATTTATTTTACGAAGTTGTTAGCCAATGCAGAGCGGGCTGGAAAGAGCGTAATTGGCAGGATGTTTCTTTATGCCTGTCATTAGCGTTTTATTGAAGTTCATTAAAAAGTTTTCGCCTTGCAGCATTGTGTCGTAAAATAGGCTCAGTTATCAACGAGTTTTGGACAAGGCAAAAAACGTCCGGTTTTGAGCTCGGCTGCTTTTCCACGGCCCTCATTTGAAACAGATCTGTCAAGCCATGGATTCATGCTTGCAGACTAAGCGATTCTCGATCTCTTAATTGCCCTCTGCGTCGCTTTTTATTGTTGTGAAATTTTAGGGAGTTTGTTTGGCGAGCGTGGATTGAAGAGCAAACTTTGAGGGAACTCAATCGGCCAACCAGCTGCGAGGGTTTCCTCATTTCTGTTTGTGCTGATGGAAACCAGTAGCATTCAAGCTGAGGATGTCTAGCGAGTTAGAGAACAACTGGGCTCAGAAATGTGCGTTCGTTGCTTTACTATGGAGAGAGAATCAATGCCGGGCGTTTTGTCATCGCAGCAGGATTTAAATGTTCCGTCAGAGCCGCGCATTCTGCTCCTGAGAATTCTGAGCTCTTTTCAGAGCAGGCAACATGCCGACCAGCCCTCACCCTAGTCAGCAAGGCGTCGACGGTACAGAGTTGTATACTTTGGGAACCGAGGGACCTCCTCTGAGTTGGCACGTTGCGGGTGGTGCTGGCGGGGGGCAATACCTCCCATGCAAACATACGTACAGGAGTCGTTGGGTGAGGCTGGGAGCTTTAAGTCATTTTATCCTTTTGATTGATGCTTCTTGTCTGTTTTCGTAGGGAGGAAGACCTGTGCATTCTAAGTCGATTTAATAGCTCTTCTAATTTTTTAGTTTCCATGAGCTCTGTAAGTACTTCTTTTGACACACGGCTGTCACAGCTAAGAAGATATGCTCATTATGATCTAATTCCTCAAAAAAGGACTACAAATGTTGAAGATTTATCTCAGAATGTAAGGCAGGGAATAAGTACAAAGCAACTCCAATCACAATGTTCAATGCTGGCCAATTACTGTGACTCATGACTGACGATATTTTTCAAATAGGTGTTTTTTTTTAACTTTAATGAAACTTATGTCTTTCCCAACCTCTCAAACTTACAAAATTGTTCAAGTCCATTACGTGTAAAACTCTTAGGAAGCTGCTAATCATATTTAATAGAACACTCAATCTATAAAAACGTAACGTTCCGATGTCCTTACATCTTCATCAGGCCGAAACAATGCGGAAGAAATTTCCGTCATATTCAATAAAATCTAAAAAGCGCTATAGTTAAATTCGAGACCATTCAAAAAGTTGTACTAATCTGGCACACAGGCTGCAATGAAGATAACGGTTGATGTTTTCAGTAAAACTTACACAAACAAAACGGAGGACAACAGCAATGGTACCAATAATTTACTGTGCTGACCAATTGAATAATTTTGAAGTGAAATGGTTAATGGTGTTCTCATTCAGGACACATTTGAATTTCAAGCTATGCAAGGTCTCCATCATTTTAATATGTTCTTCTTTTACTAACTTTATGCAAAATTGAGGTAGTCATTACTCGTATATGTAGCTTATCCTTAATGAATTTTGAACTATGGTGAATACGAAAATTATAAAATATATAACCTTGATATTTATGAACATTCAATCGTTGCTTAAGACTTATTCTAGTCATATCAACCTTACTATTATTGAGGGACACGCTTTCTCTCCTGTTACATTTAACACTTTGACTACGATTCTCCACACAGGTAAAATTGCATACCGACAAATATCTCGACTGTGAATTTAAAAATGAAGGATTTTGGTTTCATAAATTTGGATACCCTATTAATTTTCTTTCTAATCAGAGCTCGCTTATTCGATTGATGAACACAAATTTGACGAAAACTCGAAAATTTGTGTTTATACATGATAGTGCTTAGGTTACATTAGGTTGGTTAGATGATTGCGTGTACCATATACAACCCACTCCGGGGGCAAAGTGTTAAACTAGTGAATCAGATTGGCTCTCCCCTCATGGGGCACATATAATAGAATAGGCAATAGGGTTAGGTTTGTCTATCCTTTGCTATGGGGATTTACCCCCTAGGGTGCGACTATTGGGGGACCTCAGCTGGGGTCCCAGAAATCCCAAATTAAGATGGAAATCCCAGGGGACTTTTTATCTTTCGTGACCATTTTAATTCTTTTAATTTTCACACCCTCTTCGTCATCGCTTCTTTGGCTTTTCTTTTTCTCCCTTCTTAACTTGTATCCACGCACGGATAATCCAGTAAGGGAGCAAACCTGCGCATAGATTCCAGATTTTCTATAGTCCATACTAGATGGTCCTTGTCTTCTGTACGCTCTCTTTGCATCACATTTCGCGTGGATAGGGAGCTCGAAATTAATGTATATTTCAATCTAATTTAATCTAATCTAATCGAATTGCATCGCATCGCATTGGCGTATTCAAGATTGCTGTCTACTTAGGAGAAGAAATTGTTTCTAAGAAATTCACTGATTTTCCGATTTTTATGGTATGTTGAGGGTTTGATTCGCCATAACTGGCCATAATACCTGATATATCGAAATGTTTTATGAAACCCGAATGAATCTGAATTATAAAATAGATGAGTATATTTAAATACATGATAATTCCGGAAAATCAGTGCCCTTCTAGTTAGAAACAATATGTCCTTGTCAGTTGATAGCGATGTAGACGTAGCCAATGTGATTTATCAGTTTAAACGTAACAGGGGACAATGTATGTGTCTCAACAATAGCTAAATTAGCATGATCAGAATGACTTTTGAAGAACGATTAAATATTTTTAAATTCAACGTTCTATTTTTAATAATTTTCATGTTCACCATAATTGAAAACCCACTTAGGATAAGCTATATATGAATGCCTCCATTTTGTGCTAAGTTAGTAAATAAGAACATTTTCAAATTATAGAGGCCCTGTATATTGATAAGTTCAAATCTGTCCTTAATGAAAACACTGTCGACTTTTTGCCTTAAAAATTATTTAGTAGAACAGTACCGTGAATTAGTGGAACCATTGCCGTGGTTTTCCATTTGTTCGTGTCAGTCGTGCTTTAGACATGCCCCGTATTCTGTACTGCAGCCTGTGTGGCCGATTAGTACAAGTATTTGAATAGTCTAGCTCGAATTTAGTTATAACACTTTTTATATTGAGTTGAATGTGGCTCAAATTTCTTCTGCATTGTTTCGGCCATGTCATGGTGATGGTGATTTAAAAACATCGAAACATAGCGATTTTATAGATTGTTTTAACAAATATGATTAGCAGCTTCCTGAGAATTTGAACGCACTATGAACTTAAACTTATATCAGTAACTGTCGAATCTTGTTCAACAAAAATTTTATTTCATGTTTGTTCAAGTATATAACGTATTTTCGATTGAAAATTGGCATTAACTGAGCAGAAATAACTTTATTTTACTCCGGTTGTAAACGTATCGGTCTAATTTATAAGTGTAAATTCATCAGATCGTTTTGCAACTAAGCTCTTAAAGTGCAACCCTAACGGACTTTTTCAAATTCTCGGATCTAAGAATAATTCTGGAGTTCAACTGAAAACTGAAGGCTGATTTTCTGATCCGCTGCTGGCGGAGATTTAACCTGACTTTATTTTCCGACAGGCTCTGGAAGTGACACGCTGGCGGTAGCTGTAGTCGGGAGGCCTGCAGGGTGTGTGTTGCAGCTGTAGTCGGGAGGCCTGCAGG
>VOMN01003766.1:0-13448 GCA_014899125.1 Orchestia grillus
TCGGTGGAGTCGGAATCGGAGGGAAACGGGTCGGTGGAGTCGGAATCAGAGGGAAACGGGTCACTTGAGTCGGAATCGGAGAGAAACAGGTCACTGGAGTCGGAATCTGAGAGAATCACTTGAATCGGAATCGGAGGGTAACTGGTCACTGGAGTCGGAATCGGAGGGTAACTGGTCACGAGTCGGATATATGAAAAATATAAGGTCGGAGTCTGATTTACTGGCTACGGAATTTGTGGTGAAGAAGGAAGAAACATTAAATTTGTGTTGATCTAATTAATGAAGTCTTAATCTGAAAAAGAAAGAAATTAATGGAAGCAATACAAAGTTAATCTCGGTAACGCACTAAAATATTCAGTGATATATTTCATCTAAAAAATGTGAACAATTTTCCTAAGTGCCGTCTCCTGCCATGTCTCTGTTCGACGCGCTGAGGTTCCTCAACAGACCAGCGGCACTCGTTATGGGCAGCAGATCGGCGCGTTTACCTCGTAAGCATAAACGTAAGTGACTAATGCAATCATTCAATGATAAATTAAAAGAGGAACACCACAGACAGTGCCACTTTACAAGTTGATGCGGGTACCGGCACTCCTCATGACAGGCGAACTCGGGTCGGGTTTGGGAGGCAGGGGAGGTGGGACATCGTCGTCCTCCTGTTGCAGTTGCTGCCGTTGGTCTTCTGGCTCCCCGTACTTGTTCATCTTATTAAAGCTGAAGAGAGCAGAGAGTCTGTTCATAGTGCCCAAGCGCGCCTCCCCACGAGCTTCTGACACGCTACGACGCTTCTTCTCCTTCTCTTCCTTCGCTTGCTTCTCCTTGCTCTTCTTGTCTGAGATCTTCTTTTCTTTCTCTTTAATCTTGTTGACTCTCTTCTCCTGTTCTTTCTCAATCTTATGTAGTTCGCGCAAGAAGGCGTCGGAGTCAGACTTCTTCTTCCCAGCAAGAGATGAGTCATCCTTGCGGTCGTCCTCCTCCTCATCGAAGTCGTCCTCGAATGGGTTCAGCGACTTACCTCCCGAACCTGCTGCAGATCTGAGAAAAATATTGTATTGAAATAAAAAAGTAAACATCTAAACGGTAGCATAAAGAAAAGTGAATTGATGATATTCGAGTTCAGTGAATTGAGATAGTGTACAGAGCGCGAAGAAAGTTCCCGGAGTAAATATATTGTTAACATTACTATAATGGGACAGGGTAATAAAACATTATTGAATATTACCTCTAAAAAATAGTATTATGAAAAATTGCCTTGATTCCGTTTTTCAATGTGTCTACCTTCCTTTTGCTCAACGACTCTTTGAAGCTTCTTTCCGAAACCTCAACAGATGCACGCAACGTCTTCTTGCGGATTTCATCCAAAGCATTCTGTAGGCACCATCATAAGTCTTCGACAGTGGCACGTGGCAATGCGCAGGCATCAGTCCCCAACATGGACCAAGTACTGAAGGCTAGGGGATTCAAAATGGGAAAGATGGAGGCCTTACGCCAGAATTTGAAAAAATTGGCATGGAACTGCCGAGTTTTTTGGGCGTATGTGAGGGTGCGCAGCCTTGCTGAAAAGTAAAATCTTTCTTGAAGTGTTTTTCATTTCACAAATGAAATAAAAGTTTGTTTCTGTTTCTCAAGGTTAGTGCGTTGTTGACGCTGCTTCAGTTTGAACTAAAAGGTTAATTTTGGCTATGGTCCTTATTGATTTTTCGCTTATGTTTATCTTTTTGTCTATTTTTCACAGGTCGCCCTGGATTTTCCGGACCCTCCCGCCCACGGCCTTCGTGATTTTTGAGGCGCGAGCCAAGCGCGAACGTCCACGTTTAGGACGCTTTTCCAGCACCAAACTTATTTAATTTACTTAGTGTCGTGAACAGATTTCGCCACATTTAGCTCCTTAGTAATATTAAACTTCAGCATTCGTGCGTGATGAGCTCATGCCGGCTTGAAGTTCACTCATTTCCTTAAATTTTGGTACATAAAGCAATAGGCAATAATCTGTTTGAAAATAAAGTATTGCAGAGCTCTAACTTGATGATTTCGAAATAAAAAGCGACTTGATATAATACTCCAACTGACTTTAAGTTGAAGAGTCAGGGGACTTTGGCCGCAAACGAGTTCGAGTTCGACAAAATGACTGCAAAAAGCAAATTTCGAAACCAGTTTTGAAACAAGTGAATACTGACAAACACGCATAAGAACAAAATTAAGCATCTTACACAAAAAGTCAATTGACATCGTACAAATTTAGAAATGACATTATGTTCGAGAAATTTATATGACAATACATTTTTACGCATTTATGGTTGTTCAAGATTTTGATCATACATGTGTATCGTATTGTACAAAATTAGCCGCGATAGAAAAACTATCAGAATAAGTTGATAAACATCTACTCCACTAGTCTGCATACAGTAAAACCAAAGTCAAAACACCAGGTCCACGATTCATTGAAAATTAATATAAAAGTTATAGAGGAGAAAGCTGCAGCGTCGCTAACCTCTAATGTACAGGGTCTCCCACGAAGAATGGAACCTAAAATGAAAAAAGTATAATTCAAAAACTATTTGCTGCATTTTTATTGCTTCGACTACATTCTTCGTTTGATAACTTCGTTGACCGCTTTTGATAAAATATCTTCAAAAATATTTACCCCAAAATTACTCTGCTGACGTCTGTTTCAAAGATGCGCAGGAAAGTCAAACAATGAAATCAAACACTCTGTAAGAGTCTGTGCATTCAATTCAATTAAGATTCGTAGAGCAAAAGTCTCAGGATCTTACAGTGACTCCCGTTTTATACCTCGACTCGCACGGCACACTGCAACTCACATTTCATACCGCAACATGAAAACAACCGCAGCATTGCCCACCGCAACTCATACCAATACTCGCATTTCATACACACGTATAAAATGAATTTCGTCCAACGCTTTCGCGACAAGACATTTTTCTGCGAGGAGAAAAACGTGCTTATTTCAACAAACAATGGCAGGACGCAGGTATAGAGACTCCTGCTTTTAGAGTGCAGATACCTGAATACTGAAATACTGAAATGAATAACAACTGTTCCTCAGAACCTAAGTAAACCAAGAATATAAATCGCACATGTATCATGGTTACCAAACTTGAATAAATCTTACCTGATGTCGGCGAGTGAAGGTTTCCAGGGACCCCAAATGCCAACGCCAAAGCTCCCATAGCTCGACGCAAGACAAGGGAGTTAGTGTTGCAACCATCACGCGTATTCAACACAAGCACAAACTATGACTGCTATCAAGAAGTTATTCAAAGCACACACGACTCTAAAAAATAAATTTGTGAGTGCTTGCACACTGCTAACATTAAATCACACGTGTAAGAGAAGTGAATTTGTACTGCAAGAAAAAAGAAAAAAAATCACAGGTTTAAATAATAATGTTCCAGTAGTCAAACTTCGAATATTTCATTGAAGTAAACCCACAAATGACTGATACAGAATAACGTATTCTCGGTATGAGCCAACACGCATATCATATACTTGCATAATTAATAATGCACGTCACTTCACTATAAAATCGTACGTTATTGATGGAAGTACGTACAAGATTTATAGTCACTTTCACTAACTGCAATAATCCAATTGCAGGTTGCAAGAAACGATTGGTACATCGGAGGACGAAGTGAGCAGATCTACGCACGTAGGCTAAACGAAACCTCTGCCTCCTCACTGGACAATGAAGGAATAAAACGAAACAAATCATTGCAACTTCAACCCACAACAGACTCCTGCTGATGCAGCAGTAAGAAAATAGAGCTCAAAACATCTAACGTGCGAGGTATCGCAACCCGCATTGTGTTGAGGGAAGCTTTCTTCCGGTGCATGCTGCTTGCAAAAAAATTCACGAAAGTCCTTTAAAAATTATCAAAATATTGTAGAGGCAAGGCTACTAATTCACCGCTTCCATTTCGTACGCAACATAATCTATAATTAATTTAGTTTTACTTCAAACTAGCTCATATGATTTGTTTTGCTACCAGTTTTCACTTTAATTGAGTACTTGGTTGTCAAAGTTGCTACGCGTATTTAATGATTACATTTTAATATCATCAGGCGACCTTAAGTAATGAAATGTATTTATTTACATCGCTTACATTTTATAAAATTAATTTTTCTTTTCTTTTATTTCTTATTTTATACGAATCTAAGCAACAAACTATGTATTCACGATTGAAACCACAACTAAACGAAGCTAATTTATGTGATCCGATAGATATTTCAATGGGCGTACAACACCACAGCAGTATGAAGTAGTAGCTTTACCTGTATTCAAACGAAAAAATGTCATTGAAGGAAAACTGTGGCACACACGCCAACAAATAAAGTTTTATTACGGAACTCGTGTATATATCTGTATTAAGTTATTAACGTTGCCAAAATCAGAGGAGGCACAAGTACGTAAATTAGATGAACTTTTCAGTCATTTAAGTAAGAAGCAGGACCGAGCTCGTCAGTTATGAATAAATAAGAAGATTATGAGATTTACAGCGCCCATCTGCGGTACATGATTGATCTCAGACTAGCAAGAGCCGAAGTTAACTCAACAGCCTTAACAATGCAATAGTTTTGTCTTATTCGTAGACAGAGCATCGTGCTAGCTTAAAAGAAACACTATTTGCACATTAATAGGTTTTTAACAGCGATAAACATGAATGAACTTAGATAATTACCAATATTATGATGAACTGAGATGAATAAAATTAAGTTTTCCTAGAGCAATATATATTCGACGAGTACACAAGATCGCAATCAATATTACATTTTCAAATTTCAAATCAATATGACTAGCGAATTCAAGACTACCAAGAAGCTGCGTGTGTATCCAAAATCTTCATATGATATTTACGTCATTGATATCTAATTTTCGCGTAGTGTTGTTACGATTTACATCAGGATTTAATAAGTGTTCCGCAAGAAAAAAGGGATCATTAGAGTAAAACTAATTACAGATTTGGATTACTTGACACCATGGAGCGCCAAATTAATGTCTAATTTGCACGGGTCACTACAGACGGTATGAACCTTACGAAGACGAAATGGTGACGTGAAGACGAGAACGCAATGGGGCAAGAAATAGGAACGAAATCACACGTGCTGGAAATCAGTCGCACGAGGCCTCCCTTTGAAAAGACACATGGTGGAGGAAGACAGATAGCCAAGTCCTAGCAATGAAACCCACGAGAAACAATTACAACATCGAATGCTGGATCTGTGCTGACTTCCTAGGCCGATCACTCCTGGGTTGTCAGTAACCAAAAAGACTGGGTAGCGGATGCCTTATCAGCATCCCCTCAATTCGGCAGTGCATGTTCAATCCATCAATGCTTCAGTAATGCCTCAGATCTCTTAAGCAGCGAAACGCTCTTTCTCTCTGCTTGCCTTTGTTTAATGCCAGAATGATAGAGTTGAGTTTCTCACGCAAGAGGAGCAAGCACAGCAGCAAGCAAGCTATTCAGTCACATTGTCGAATACAGTCTAGGATGTATAAATAACTATCAAAATGAAGAATGTAGCTTTTTGATTTCATGTTAGCACAAAGAGAATATTACGTAAATGACACTTCCGAATTAATAATCATTTAGTTGATGACAATAATAATAATTTCCAGCTTCCTAGTTAACAGGTTAATCATCTAATACACTTTATTGACTCAACAGCATGCTCTACTAGGACCCAATTCTAAAATCTTCCACAGCCCGCAAACTAGCTTAAAAAGGATTTAATACCCTTTCTTTTCGAAAGGCAAATCAATAGACACACACTGAATGAATAGAGATGCAATGGTCTCACGAGCACTGTACAGTTTGGTGCAAAGTGTACTCGGACACCTCCCTTACCAGTACCACAGAATAAATAATTATCCTCACAAGTGTCGCTATATATAAGATGGTCCCCGAGCGCTACCATGAATTAAGCGAAGGCTCAAAAGCATGCTGACGAAGTGACACTGTCAACATCTCCTGGAAACGATCTCGAGGAATTTTACCAGCTAGTGTATACATAGATATTTACCACTGTATTTCCTTGAAGAAAGATTTTACGGTAGCAGAGAGCATCGCAACGAAATGGAAAACATGGAGAATGAACAGACAGATAAATTCGGCGACAATTGAGCAAGCGGTCAGCTATACGGCACCTGTTCCACGATGAAGAAATAAAAACACAAGATTAATGAGGTTTACCCAATCACGAACATAAATCAGCAATAGAGTCCTGCAAGAAGTGTTGAGAGAGTCCTGTATAATGGGAAGCCAAGGATAGCACTGAAGAAAATCAATTGCTTACGTACATTGACGAGGATAGACAACATCAACACACCTTTTCGAACAGGAACCTTACATGCTCTCAAGAAATTTGAGTCCATAAATACTTTGAAGAACAACCCTCTCCAATATCGTACTGCGCAACGACCACTAACGTAGACTTTCACTTTTGCATGACATACAAATTATGAGCGACGATGCACCTATGCAACACAGTGAAGATAAACGCTCCATTAACGTCCATATTGAAAAGATATGAAGTAATAAAATGCATCCGTCAAGGGGTAATCTGATGCGATGTTAATGCCGAAGCCGTGAACCTGAACAACCTCGATGTAAGAACATCACAACATTGAATGATGCATTCTAAGTTCGTGTTCCTCAGCCCACCAGCAGTTTTGTCCTGAATGCTGACAATAGGTGTTGCCTAGAAAACTGTACGGCAAATAGTGAAACTGCAATAAAACTCTCTGATGACCGACGCAAGGACCGAAAGTGGCACTCCAGTCATCGCCTGTGATGTCAGTCCAAGATGCAGCTTTGGAGGTCCAAAATTCACAAGGTGAACATCAATTTCACGCACGGAGTACTTAATCAAAAAGGTGTTGAATCTATTCGCTGTGAAGAAACACTAATTAAAATACCTATTTATATAATGGTTGATACATACATGGATCGCTCAAAAAACTTAACCGTAACACTCTTAGAGCACAAAGAACTTACATCAAAAGCGTGAATGGAAAATTCACAACAATCGATATCATAGCCATCAGTAAAGACACCCGTAGAAGTACTCAACATTCTAGTGTAACGACTTACGACAGAGTAGAAATAGAATACCGACGTTTACTTGAGCAAGAGATATGCACACGCATTCCGAGCATTATATACAAAAGACACTTAGACCGCAGCGAACGCGTACATTTTTCTTTCGGCTTACACTGTTAGCTTCACGATCATGCTAACATTCTTGGATACCTATCGTGCACTCCTGAACATACTGATATCCTTTGACATTATCTCGTGCTCAACGATCATACCAATTACCTTCGAAGCATATCGTGAGCTGTAGTGTAGGATCATGCATCTACCATCATCTTTCGATAGCTTTATTATAAGCAGAAGAGTAAGGAAAACCGCTTGAAAGCATATCATATTCATTGACCAGAATTATTATTGTAGAAAATGAACGTTTAGACCATAAAGCCCATTTTCGATACTTGGAACAAAATAATAAACTATAATACGAAAATATGATTTAACCAAGAACATTAATATTAAGTCAATTATTGGAATGGGAATGCTGACTGTACGTCATTTAAAACAGGTTTGTCTGATAAAATATACAAAGACTCTAAAATGCGTAAATCGGGGGTGCCAGAAGTGGAAGAAATTGTGCTAAAACCTTCCAACCGGACAGGAGAATCGCACTTTTTTGCGTGAGTCCGAACAGTAGAGTGCAGAAGAGTTGATAGTAGAGTGGAGAAGAGTTGATAGTAGAGTGGAGAAAAGTTGATAGTAGAGTGGAGAAAAGTTGATAGTAGAGTGGAGAGGAGTTGGTTCACACAACTCCTTTCAGAGCGCTCAGCCACGCGAACAGAGAGAGCGCTAGTTGAAGAACGAATGTATTCAGACGCACGCAGTGTGCTTCTATTTTATTCCAGATGTTTAACATGGCCTTTATGGTCGAAATTATTATTTTTTTTTGTACAATTATAATTCTGGTCAATAAATATGACAGGCTTGTAAGCGGCTTCCTGTGCTCTTCTGTTTACAATAAAACTTCGCAATGGGCAAAACTTTGATAATATTTCCCACAACTATTATAAGCTCCACGATCAGCCCTTTTATCCATGAGGAATCAAGAATTAGAATTCATGTGCAATAAGCTATGAGACGCAAGCGAGCGTCGGTATCGAGGTGAAGTGTTCGTTACTCTCGCGAAGAACAAAGTGTGGGGTAATAATCGTTTTGCCTACGGTTGTGATCCCCGAGATAACTCTCAGCAGGGCTTTGGTTTTGCAGCTGAGCCCAGAGGTTAATATTTACTTCACTGCGGTCAACTGCACAGAGCATAGGATTCATTGGGCAGCCTTCATTTTGGTGTCATTAGATAAGATTTTTTTTTTCTCAGTAGCGGAAACATTTTTCCAAGAGGCTTATGATAAGATAAGATGATATTTTATATTGTATAAGTTATCTCCCGCTCCTGTGCTTCCTCACGGTTACGTTAGGGTCACGCTATAGTTACATTAGGTTACGTTAGGGTTAAGGTTACGTTAGGGTTACATAATATTAGGAATGGTTAGGTTAGGAAAGCTTTGTTTTGTTCATTGGACACAATGCAACGTGATAAAAAGGTGTGAAAATATGGTCAAAACTTCCGTAGACTTGGTGAAAACTCGAAATATCAGTACAGGAACGGTTTGAATATCTTTCAATATAGTTTTTCTATGCATCGAAACTTTTCAATAGTATATTTCTGACCCTCATAAAAATAATTTCTATCTAATGAGACTGAAATGAAGGCGGTGCAAAGAATAGGACGCTCTGTGCAGCTGGCCGCAGTAAACATTACCAGCCCAGAACCTGAGACTCGTCGCTGCACAAAACCGTGGGCACAAGCACAGTTTAACAGGCAGACTCTCACGCTCACATGAATCCTAATTTCTCTTTCGTCAAAGAGAGGAAGAAGTAAAAAATTGACATTCTTATCCAAAGCTGATTAAGGAAATACGAGCAAAGTGAACATCGACGGTTACAATTAATCTACTTTAAGAATAGAAACGTCAAAGTTTAACAGAATGAGATTAGGTTAATAAGTTGAAGGCACTCGTGTGGAAGGTCGACTGCAAGATACGCTAGCGAGCTCCATCGAGACCGAAAGTAAAGGCTTACCTTAAAACAAACTCTACTTACAATAGGCTTCATTGACTAATGTTACTGATACTGCAATAGGTGCATACTTGAATACGACAAAAATTCGATAATCTAACATACTATTATCCCCAGGGCAGTACACACATATGTAACCATTCTTATCTAACTAATTGTAATCACGAAATAACTATTATCGAGTAATTAAAGAGAACAGATATTAAAATTTATGTGCCACTCTAAATACTAGCATACCATTAAAATTCATGTGTCTACGGACTAATAAACTATAATATTCTTAACTAAGGCTACTGCCTTTCAGCATGCTGAGTCATCAAATCCATTTGTTTATTACATAGGTTTCAGGTTTTATTCTATATCCTACGAAAGTGCGCAGTCACTAGACGAATAGCTGCACAATTTTACACAAAAAAGCCGATACAGCTAGTCATACCTACATGAACAAATTACACGACATGAATGTAAAATTGGTCAATTCACTGAATCCTAGGGAGTTAACAAGTACAGAAATAACAAGGACAAGCTATGGAATCCTGAATGCTGCGTAGACACTAGTGTATTTAGGCGACTAATGCAATGTGTGAACTTTAAAGCAAGACGATAAAACAAAATAAGCGGATGCAACTCAATTATGGAATTCACCATGGCAATGCACATCCAGGTATAAAAATTACCGCACACACATATATTACACATATGTATGCATTCTAAACACAGGGTAAATCATACTAGCGACGAGAATGGCCCGGCTACAAGACCAGACAAGCGACAAAACGTAGTTTCTGCTATCGACTAGAATAGACCACTCGTTCGATAATTTACAAACTTTGAAGCTCTAGAACGAAAACGATTCCTGTGCAGAAGGTCGAATATGTCAACAAAAGGGGTGACAAAAAAAAACTTTAAAAATGCGAAAGCGTAAACTACGTATTGTCGTCAACCTACACACAACTTAACATACATTTTCTAAAAAATGAAAAAGTTCCTATATGACAAAGTTCATGCATTAGCCTAGCTTTGATAAGAGTCACAGTTCATTCGAATGAAGGTTTAGTCATGAAATTCTTGTATTCATAATTAAGATTCAACCGCTTTTTCGCATCACAGAGCTATCGTCAAAGAAAGATTTCTTTCAATATTTTCCACAAATGGTAAGAGGAAAGTTAATACATAAATTAATTCAATTGGCTTACTCTCAATGATCGAGCCCTGTACGCGAGGGACGGCTGTATGCATATACAGAATTGGGATATAGTATAAACTTTGGAACTCCAGTAACATTAATTTTCGCAACACGTAGCTTTAATTTTTCAACGCATGGTCTCATTAAAGTCTCCGAGTGGACGAGGCAAGCTGCCATGATGAGATGAATCACGTCAACTGATAGCAATGGCCTCATCATCCTGTATTTTTGGGAGAAAAATTTACACTAACAAAATTAACAACGCCATAAAATGATATGTTTGATGTCCGTTAGGAATCGATGAAAACTTGAGAAAGTAGACATTAAAAGTTCATCAATACGCTGTCCGAGAGGAGACAACGGTACATTTATAATTAACTAGGACACGACTTGCCCACATTGTAGTTCAATTTCTAAACTTCAACTTCACATTAACACAAAAATAACTATTTTGCACAACGTGGATAGAAAAATTATGGTTTTCCACGTTTGTGACATTCGCTCTAATGCCACGCTAGTGAGTTTCATACGGCAAACAGAAAACTTAAAACTCCCTCCTAATGAAAGCTTCAAAATATATTCCGTAAAATGCACAATATAAGTAAACAGCTAAGTAAAAAATATATTCGTACAGGTACGAGGAATTTTTCAGATAAAAAACAAAAAAAAAGATAAGCCAGTATGAAATACGTAATGAAACGCACAGTAAGCACTTTACGTAAAAAAGTTATAGCTTGTACAGGCAACTTGAAACTTAAGATTGGCCTCTCATATCAATTAACCATGAGAGCGTCGCTCACGGTCCACTTCCGAACGGAAGCTTAGCTTGCAAATTCTCTTCAAGCTCAAGACATCGAACTGCGGGCACTCTAACGCTAATACGAACCCAATTTGCATTTTTTAGATGAGCAAGTCTGCTTCTGACATTTCATCAATATTTCGTAAGAAATAAATGAAAAATTTGAATCCATCATCGCAAGAAAGGGCCACCTCCAACTTTCCAAAAGAAGCCCCAGGATTCATAACTATGTACTGACAACTATGCGACACAACGTATTGACTAATATGGAACGCGCACAAAACGGGACAGAGTTCTTGAGTACGATAACTTTTAGTGCTTAAGTCGTCCAGGGAATTGAAGAGAAATCATACGAATTGCAGTGCGCCACCCAACATTGATGCCACTATCATGTGGCATCATTGTATTGGAGAATAATATATCAGAGTGTGAATTCATTCTATCTTTCCAATATAATATATCAGAGTGTGAAATCATTGATTCATTCTATCTTTTCAATGATGTCTTCACTGGAATTACTTCACACGCCAGGCAATCTCCTGAAATAACGTACATGTACGCTATGCATTCATAAGTTGTACGGACTGTGAAAGCAGAGTGCCAACAGACCGATGTCCCTACAAGATGGTGTGGCGGTAGTGGGGCAGGTGGGTGCCCCTACAAGGTGGTGTGGCAGGTGGGTGCCCCTACAAGGTGGTGTGGCGGTAGTGGGGCAGGTGGGTGCGGGTGAGAGGCAGAGACAAGTGGCCCCTCGCAGGTACATTGCGGGCACCCACAGACGGCATCCTGGAGAGGCGGCGTGCACGGAAATCCACATCATTCATTAAACAAAACAGCAACTCAGCATATTTTACAAACAACTTATCAAGACAATCCTTCTTTATGTGATCATAAATGATTTCCCGTGATTTCAGGAGCAAAATCACAAAGATGTATAGGATGCAGACGTAGTATCGAAGATAGGTGTGTAGGAAGTACGACGGATCCTCTTAGCTTCTCATCAGCATCTACCATTTGTTGAGTCGGATGAGATCCTACCTCGGGCCGATTAAGTGGGATGAGATCCTACCTCGGGCCGATTAGGTGGGATGAGATCCTACCTCGGGCCGATTAAGTGGGATCAGATCCTACCTCGGGCCGATTAATTAAGTGGGATCAGATCCTACCTCGGGCCGATTAAGTGGGATGAGATCCTACCTCGGGCTCCAGAGTACCGCTTATGAGATTACTTGTCAGAACGCCCCCATCAGGTGCATCACAATTTGAGAATAGATGAGAACATACTGTACACATTTTAGGAAATAATTGTAGAAGCAAGGACTGTTTGAACATAGAGCTGCTACCTCGAGGAAAATTAGGAACACTTATGATAAAAAACAATAATATTCAGTGACTGCTGAAAAGTTCGGAGATCCTACATTACATACCAAATAATGAAACATGATGGGAATAGAAAACCTGCGATGAAGGAATGGATTTTGTATATTCTGCGCACAAAATACTATTAGTTTATAAAATTGCTCAAGTAAAGAAAGTTATTGGCGATTTGCGCTGGAGTCGTCACAGGCTTGTTCGCATTTCCTATGTCCTAACGTTTTGATAGTCGTATAGATTAGGTTTATTCAATTTTTTAATAGAAATATAAAATCGTGAAATTTTCAAAATGCTTTACTAGGAGACTGGGAAAAGCATAGCACATGCTTACGGGGGATTTACAATCTTATTTTAGATAAGTAGGGAAGACCAATATAATAAGATTCCTAAAAACATACTGTGATCTTTAGTGCATCAAAAACGCTTGTGAAATCAAGGAAATCCCAGTGAAACAACGTGAAAATGTTGCGATGTCAGACGTAACTTTCCATCACAGTGCAGAACAAAACATCAGCTCAGAGAATTTTACATATCCAAAATGAAATAATTGAAATTTCACGTGTCATGCGTGCGTTTTTAATAAACTGTAGTACAAAGCTGACTGACCCAAGATTTAGAATATCAGGTTGGCACGCATGATCACTCACTTTTTGAGTTAATTCTTGATCCATTGTTCAACAAAATAATCGTCTTGTGTATAAAAACATAGATTTATTCTTTTTCCTTCAGAAATTTATTTAAGTTATGTTTCTTCAAAGCCTATGAAAATAATTAGACTTGGTGAATAAATATAGTCCAATTTGTTGCACGGCGACGCAGCACTGCATACTTCTCGCCTGTACCCTTTACAAGGATCAACTTTCTGCGAGTCTTCAGGACACGAGAATCGAAACCGATGCTT
>VOMN01003779.1:0-19965 GCA_014899125.1 Orchestia grillus
TTGCCTCACTATCATCAGAAGGCGGAGGGAAACGGTCTCGTTCAACAGTTCGCGGATATGCGAAGGCATGCCATGCACACAAACCAGCGGCACCCCAGTGTGGCTAGGGCATAAAGGCACTAACATTTTGAAGATATTCAAGATATTGTGTGTATTCAGTGGAAAAAAAAATGTAAGAATCAACTGCTAAACCTGAAGGACATCCTGTATTGTGAGAGAAAATAGCACGTATAATATTTCTTTCCAAAAATATTATCTCATAGCGAAACTGTTGTGAATGAGAGGGACGGGTAACTTGGAAGGATAGACGCCCAACTAAGGCGGAGCTTGTCTATTAAGAAACGGACAAAAGAAACAATATTGTCTATCTAAATACACATTTTATTTTCTATCACAAAATCTACAAAAATATTCAAATAAATACTTTTGAAATCAATCATCAATTTCCGAAAGGTAACACGCACTGCCCTCATCAAGCCTCGACTGGGCACGGAGAAGACACAGCACTGACATGAACACCGTTCAGTAGACGGGCAGGGCACCCGAGTCCGGCACTGCAAGGGGAATCTTCTCAATTTGTGGGTATACTCTTATATAGGGTTCAAGCGCCATAACTGCTGACCAGTGAGTAAACAAAAGCAAGAATCTTCTGCAGATGAAAAATTAAAACTTGAAGTCGACAAATAGAGAGCCCTCGTGTAAAATTTTGGTTGTACGAAAGGTGAAGATAAACAGGTAACAGAAAAAATGCCTACCTAAAATACTAAATTAAACTCGCAACAACATCCACGAAAGAGGTTTCAATGTTATTTGGAGTTGCTGGAGTTAATAAATACTTTTAAGAGCCCAAGGTACGCTGATGAGTACAGACATCATCAGCATTTTACGCTGACGAGTATAAATATCATCAGATATTACGCTGACGAGTACAGACACCATCAGTATATTACGTCGCCAAGTACAGACACTATCAGCATGTTTCTAAGAGTGAAGCCCACAAGCCCTACATTTTCCCGAATTGGGCTTAGCCTCCAAGCTAGGTTGACGGACAATTGCTCCTTTCAGCGCGCGACGCACGGAGGAGAAAGATGGTACAACCAATCCTACAACGTAAAGAGTAAACTTATCAGTAACACGAGACGCAATACATCGCCAGAAAATAAAAAAAATAACAAAGGCTCAACATCAGCTCCTAACGCAAATGCTAGTTACAGCTTGAAATTACATTCGACCGACACGACGTAAAACTTTGTAGACTATTCGATAGACGGGACTATAGAACATGTGCACTAGACTGCTAGGTAATTAGCGAGCGCCTTGGAGCACACAAAGCTGAGCAGCTACAGAGGGTTGGCGTACATCTATTGCTACAAAGCTCGAGGTAGCCGTAGTACATCTACTGCTACAAAGCTCGAGGTAGCAGTAGTACATCTACTGCAACAAAGCTCGAGGTAGCAGTAGTACATCTACTGCTACACAGCTCGAGGTAGCCGTAGTACATCTACTGCTAAACAGCTCGAAGTAGCCGTAGCACATCTATTCATTCTACTGCTACAAAGCTCGAAGTAGCAGTAGCACATCTACTGCTACAAAGCTCGAGGACGAGGGGGTAGCGTTTATCACAGGGTCACACAGTCTACGCTCTACGAGCACGAGCTGAGCACAACTCTCTGGCCGCACAACACCAACAACTATTTACTTCAACAGCCAAATTTTGCGTCACGCCTGTAATTATAAGCACGACTATTAACACTAGCTATGTACTGAATATGTTACAGAAAACTAACTCAACAGCAATCTGCAAATCAGAACTGAGGAGCAAGACTGCAACGCCATCGACGTGGAGGAGGTGCAGCACAACATGGCAACCGAATGTGACATCACAAAGGCCAACATCGTTTGATGGCATTTAAGAGTACGGACGATGTCCGACAATCCTGCTAAAACGGACCAACATCAATTTTAATGATTAGGGCCCGGTTCAGCAGTGGCAGTATACATTGCGGTGACAGAAGTAATTGCACTCATGAAGTTTCAAATTTTTGTTGAACATTTATGAGTGCAACATTTGTAGGACTCGCATAGAATACACATTTTATGATGTGGAGTGAAAATGCTAAAACAATCTTCTTTCACGAGAATATAGTCTCATACACTAAGTTATATGGCGCAGGACTAAACTATTCAACCAAAACGATTACCTATGTTGAATATTTAGTTGCGGAACCTTTGTTCGCAATTACAGCTAGGTGACTGTTTTCGTGACATGATATGAAGTGTTCACAAACTTGTGATATAGGAGCCCATTTTTCAACACATATTTCCTTCCGTTCTTCAAGATTCATCGGATGTCTTAGATGAACAAGTTCCATTAGTGTTCCTCAAAGATGTTCGATGAGGTCAAAAGTTAGGGGATTGGATTGGCTACGGAAGAACAATATGTTCTTCATAAATCATTTGAATAATTTCGTCGTGTGTTTAGGATCATCTTGCTGGAACGTTCACATGAGTTTTTGGAATAAACGCTTTTCGCCTTCGGAATGAAATATTTCTCCAATATTCGACGGTATAGGGTCCCATCTATCCTCCCATCGATATTATGTGTACCAGCGCTGTGTGCTGTGAAACGACCCCAGACCGTTGTACTACAGCCTCCGTGCATTACAATTGGGATGGCATTATGCCTCTCATAAGCCGTTCCTTGTGTCCTCCACACGTGACGAGCAGAATTACGAACCAACAATTCAATCATGGTTTGATCAGAACAAACAGTCTTCAAAAATGCGAGTTCTTTTCCTCAGTGTACTTTTGCAAAGCTCAGACGACTTGCAACGCGTTTTTTGCGCACGCAGCATATGAGTTTTACGGGGTGTGAAACATTTGATCCCATTGCTGTGAAGCGCTCTACTAATGGTTGTTTCACTCACTTCTATCCTAGAGGCTTCCAGATCAGATTTTAACTTATGTAACAAATGTTTAACAAATTTGAAGTATGTTGGTTTGTTAGACGTAAAATAAAAATTAATTTGGTTACAGTAAGCCATTGTGTAATTGCTCATTGAAGATGGCAGCGCTTCAGTGAGACTATATCGCACCGAAAGAGACGGGATCATTTAGTGCCGACTGTATAAAACGGGTATTCTGTTGACAAGGTGTGTTCCCATCCAAGATTCCCTGCGCATAGAAACACCTAGTCAAGAACAAAGAGAAAGAAAAACAAAGAAAGGATAACGAAGAGGGTATGAAAATTTCATGAAGTAAAGTAAGCACGATAGAGAGGTCCCGAAGGCCTATGTATAGCGGAGGTAACGTGAGAGTATTCCCTCGGGACGCCATTCCACATAGCATAGGATAGACAAACCTAACTAGTCTAACTCTATTACATTGCCTATCCTATCCCCTCCGAGGGGTTAGGACCCTATTCACACACTTGGACTGCATTTGCAAGTATGGTATCACCAGCCATTTCACAAACGTAATCTTACGGCCAGATTTAGAGGACCTAGGAGTTCAGTAGCAGCAGCATGGAGTATCGCAACGAAACGTAAACTGGAAAAGTGAAGGAGACGAGCAAAGCATATCACGTCAGTCGCACACGACGTTGTCAGTCTACTCAACGATACAGGGGAACGCTCCTGAACTGCAGATCTCATTCGAGTTTCCCTGCACTCGAGCAGTACATTCTGTGGGGGGTGGGCGTGATCGAGACAGAGGCACTAATGCCTCACGGCAGAGGGATAGAGATGAGAAAGGTTAGCAACTACATCCCTAGCGTGGCTCGAAAATTGAATACATTCAGATGAGCGCTAGTTCCTTTGTGAGGACCAAAATTTAAACAATTCTGAAATTTATCCTAATCAAATGAACGCTTTAAAAACTTCAAATCACTAAATAATTTTTAAATCATTTTATAAATGCATTCCTTCGAAGCAAGTTTTTTTCCAGGAACTGTGACTCTCGAAGGAATATTCTACTAGGGCCACAGACAGAGTATCAAACGATACCAAATAAGAGATCTTGCCCAACTTCTGAACCTTACGAAACTCTCCAAGTTCAATGCGTCTTACAACTCTCAAGGAGCTACCAATCATGTTTACTATAACCGCTCAATCTATAAAAGCGCAACGTTTCGATATTCTTACATCATCACCACGCTGAAACAATACAGAAGAAATTTGAGTCACATTAAACAAATGCAAAAAACGTTATAAATAAAATCGACGCTATTCATAAAAGTGTACACCTCTGACAAACAGGTTACCCCACCCAGAACGTTACATGTTCACAGTTCAGTATCAACTGACAAAATGGAGGACTACAAAAATGGTTCTAACAAGTTACGGTGCTATTTGTTCAATAATTTTAGAGGAGAAAATAATAGCCACTACTAAGAGATCTAAGCGATGGCTTACTCTTTACAGTTCAACGTTCGCATGCAGTGCACACGAAGAAAATAATGAGATCAATAACCAGATCCATCAATACACAACAGGAGACAACAGGTAAATAAACGAACTTGTCAACCGGTTACACATAAAAAACTAACTTTTAATTTAATTATTCCGGTAAAGTGAATTTTACACCAACAAATGAAGTTTGGTTGATGGCTGAACAGAGCTCACGGTGATGGAAGGGTCCAACTTGTAGTTCAATTCGTATAGTGACAAACTCCCGCAGAAAGTGGACCGGTAAAATAGATATTTTACGAATGAACATTCGTAAAATGCATCTCCTGATATGACAATGCAGTTCTATCTATGCCTAAGGAACATAGAATAATACAAACTTAAACGGCCTCCCTGCACAACAGGCAAGAGACATCAGAAATAAGTGGGACTCCTTTTACGGTAAGGCTCAAAAGTGGGACCCACTACCGTCCACACAGCATCGCACCAGCAACCCTCACCTCAATTCCAACAGTAGAACTTGCCTTCCATGTCCACAACATGTCGAGCAGAAATCCAGAAAGAGAGTCCCATTACAGCTGCATAAAATTTGTGTCCACTGATATAATTGATCTCCATTTCATGCCCGTACAATTTCTAGACAAACTTGTTGTCTACTTGGCAGTGGAGAGAAAGTATAACTATAACTTTACATGGAAAAAAGTAATTTTAAAAAGCACATAATAAAAAGTTTCTCGCTTTACTATATTCTCTAATTTACTGCCTTCTATTGTCTACGTAAAATAATACATCGAAAATCACACTTCAACATAATTTCAACCAGATGCGGGTTTTTGATTTTCTCAGACAGTCTAAACAACGTCCAAGCTTCACATAGAGTGTACAGCACTTGGTTAGTAGCGTCCGATGCACAGCATCTGACATCTCACACTGAATCTGCACCCGACCCTCTCTTTAACCCTGGTAGAGCAGCACCTCCAAAAAATATGATCTGTGCAGACATTCGGCCGATCTTTACTGGCATAAAAATGTACCGAAAATGATATGATTCACAAATTCATCTCCACAGCTGCTTTGAGGCTTGTAGTATTAGCAGTTTTAAATCTCAAGGAGACGAAAAATTTCGAAAAAATGATCACCTCAGCGATGAGTCTCAACACCATAAAATGGAAGGTTTAAATGCCGTAAATGCTGTCTAATAGAAAACAAAATTAGAGTTGCAGACAATTTGGCGAGGAGCTCTTTATCTTTCCTGAGTGCTGCGCCGCATTGTGTCTGGCGCTGCGCTGAGTGAAGCAGAAATGGAACTCAACTTACTTGGCCAAACGAACCACACTACACCAACTGCCATGAGGAGTAGTAGTAGAAGCGGCGGTACAGATTGAAGCGCTCTAGTGAGTCAAACTGTGTCGCATCAAAAGAGAAGGGACCATTTAGCACTGACTGAAGAGAACGGGGAATCTATGCACAAGAATTGTTCCCACGCAGGATTCCCGTACATTGAAACGGCAAGTTCAGAATGATGAGGAAGAAAAGACAAAGAAGAGATAACCAAGAAGGTGTGAAAATTCTAGGAAGTAGAGTGGGTACGAAAGATATTAGTCCCGAAGGCTTATCTAAAGCTGAGGTAAACTCACAAAGCCCTCCTGAACAATGTTTTCGACATTAACTATTGTAAAACACTACACAAAAAAAGAACGATCAGAAAATAAAATGACTACTCAAGATAAAATTACACAGAACAAGAAGCGCAATACGCTGTCCTCTGTTAACCCTAAAAGGACCATTGCCATTCCTGGAGGACAGTATACATAGTAAAGTTCAGTCAGCCTTGAACTGTTATCATTTCATTTAAAACTATGGTAAATATGAGGAGTTGTGCAAAAAATATGTACGACTGCATACCCAATATTTTATTCATTTACAAAATAATTTCATCCATATAGGGTTAAAACGCTATCATTATATTTTGACACTTTAACAGTCGCAAACACCGGCTGTACCAGCCAAGCAAACTGAAATACTCAAAAATAGCTATGCAATATGGACTAAATTTAAAAAAATCACAGACATAAGAGGCTTTGATGTTTTGTTCACTTTGGCACATGTACCTTGTTTGCTCAAGGGTTTTGGCTTGGTAAAGACGAACTAAGAAAATAAGAATTTTAATTCCACAAGCATCTTAAATGCCTAAACTATCCACACAATAACACGTAAACCACTAAATCTAAATTAAAGAATTTAAAGCCATCTATGCATGAAAATAAATAAAATACGACTCTTCCAGCATTAGGAAGCGATTCACCGGTGGCGCTTCTTCAAGCGTACGATCATAAAAAAACGATACTAACCCTTACGTCATGAGAGACACAACACACACAACGGATACACAAGGTGTGGCGTAGTGTTGCAGCGCCGGCAGGCAGGATGCTGGGCCCGCGCTGCCTTCTCTCCTGCAGCGAGAGAATGGTGGAAAAAATGAAACAAGAAAAAAGAAAGAGGGGAAAAGAAAGATGGAAAAAGAAAGATGGAAAAAGAAAGATGGAAAAAGAAAGATAAAAAAGAAAGAGGAGAGAAAGAAAAAGGGGAAAAAAGAAAGAAAAAAAAGAAAGATGAAAGGAAAAAAAGAAGATAAATATAAAAGAGAAAAAAGAAAGCAATACAAGTAAGAAAGAAAACGAAAAAAATTAATTAAGTAACGAGGAAAGGAAAAAAGGAAACGTGGTCAAGCCCCTCACAGGGGAAGGTCAGGTTAGACCCTATGGAGCACCAAGTTCTCGAGGTGCGCTAGTAGAAACAGCCTTCTGCGCACCCCCTTCAGGAGACCCGAAAGCATTACCTCCATAAATTCCAACTCGTGCAACCAATCGCTAGTGTGAAGAGTAAAGAGTAATACAGAACTCAACGCAAATACCATCCCTTGAATTTCATAATAAAAACAGCAATAAATGTTGAACCAATTATAAAATAAAATATCCCTTTTTATTTAAAAGTAATGGAGTGAGAGAAAAATAAATTATTAAGCTAAAAAGTGTATAGTCAACATTGGACTAGCTCTAGTGTCCCTCACTGTGCGCGTGTACCTAAGACGCAACCTACTCGTTCCCTATTAGCAGACCCTCAGACCGCATAGTTGGACACGCAAAGGTCGAATAAAATCAGCCCACTCCGAAACGAAGGCGGAATAACAGAAGAAAATGAATGGCACTCGAGCAAGAAGTTCTGCTGAAAGGACCCTTTGGTGACGATATCAAACTCTCTACGAAAAATAAATAAAAGCTGCACCCGGAACAAATTCCTACAGCCTGCGCTGCTGGCAAAAGCTAACCTTACCGCCATAATTCACCGCTGAATAGAAGACACAACTGCACAGGTTCCAGAGAGAAGCTCGAGAACCGTACGCTGAAGACCACACATCGCCAACCAAAATGAAATAAATTAATGAACATGTCGTGGGGAGCAGCAACAACTGTAACATTGGACAAAGCTGAGAGCTCAAGGTTACACTCACTAATTTTTGTGCGATGTAACACAGAGACATCAGGGTCCTTTGAGCTAATATGGCACCAGAGCTCGAGTCTCTTCAACAGTCATTTTGACATACAAACATATGAGAAAAGTCCCTAACAGAAATGTTGAAGCGTCATAAGGACTGAAAAGTAGAAGTGTTTGAAACAAAAATAAAGCTCATTGAGGATTTGAAACCAAATCTCCAGAAATGCTGGACGCAACACTTTGCTGGATGGCAACAACCAACATCACGCTTCAACTCTAACGGGTGGCATTAGAATTAATACCAGATAGAAAAATCCTTCTACACAACTAAACCCATAAGAGCATCACTTGCTATAGTAGGTATCTTAGATGAACTTTACAGGGCGCGTATCTCCAAGATTAAGGAACAAACTCGGTGGCCGTTCAAAAATCGTTCAACAAAACTCAGAGATACATGTATTACATCTGCAGTTGTCACTTCCAGAAACGATAATACCAAACTAATACTCTCAAATAAGATACGCAGACAATAGCATCTAAACACAAAATCTCATATGGTTTAACAAGAAGCAATCCTTATAACGCCGAGACATTTAACAAGTACAGGAAGAACATTAGATAAGTACGAAAGCAATCTCAAAATGATGGAGGGCGAAGGAAGAACAGAGTGTTTCGGACGTAACATTTGTGTCAGGCAAAGGTCGAACCTCAGGGCTACTTGGCGGACCTCAAGGCTTTCTCAAGCATAACCTGACATGCCATCCTCTTCATGTTCAATTCTTCGTGAAAGAGAGCGAGTCTCTCCCGATGTTCTTCCTGCATCAAGCGCATTTTCTGCAGGTGCTCTCCTGATACTTCCTGCAGTTGCTCCTGCAATAAGCGTAAGCGCTGACATAGCAAAGTGTTCTCGAATATAATGTTTTCGGCCACGACGTGCTCCGACGCGAGGCGCGAGTTCGCTGGAGGTACACCTTTTGTGTTGTCATATTCCTCACCATAAACTCTGTTCGAGTCTTGAGCACCGTGAACTGGGTCATTAAACTTTTCCGCTGGAACAATTTTAGATATGTTGTTCAGAGTCTTTAGCAACCGTTGAAAAACAAGGGATTCTCCTTCGTCACGACGCAAGTTATTTAAAGAAGCCACACAATTCAAAGGCTTGCCTGTCGTAACACGCGGAGGCACAGAAGAAGTCCAGTTGCCCCTCATTCTGGAGCGGTCGGTGTCCTGTCCGGCAGCCCTCAACAATGTCCTCGACGTACCTGACGACAGCAGACTACGAAAAACGGACGCGTTGGAGAACGCTGCATTAGAATCGTCAGTTAGCCGAAATGGATTCGTACCAGACAACGGACCAAAACAACTCGGAAGAGAATGAATATCCAAACCAAACGGTAAATAAGAAAAATAAACGTTGTTCAAATTGACAGCGGATTTTTTATGCTCCGACTCGTCTTTTCCATCTTCACACAGTACATATTTAGCATCATTATTTCCAGTGCAGTCAGAATCTTGAGTAGCTATTGGAGAGCTGATATTCCTCTCAGCAATTTCTACAGGATTGTTCAGTTCATGTTTGTTACCATCACCGATACAGTGAACATGGGACTTTTTACTGAGATCTAAACACACGTCCAACCCATCCGGTGATGCTGCAGAGCATGAAACGACGTTCGGCTCACAGGTATTCAACGCAGACGGGCGGTCCGACACGCTCATCGTCTGTCCTTCTAGCACTGAAAACAAAATTCAAACACGAATTAAACTCAATTGCACATTACCATTCATGCTTCCAGCCTTAACGTAATTGCACACTTAAAAATCACAGGAGTTACAAGCAAGACAACGAAATATAATAGGCAAACCATTTATGACAAAAACCGAAGAGAGGATCAAATGTATTTTCCGCAGATGACCACAAGAGCAAACTCAATACATTAAAACTCTAGTACAAATGTTGCCAAAATTCTGGGCACAATTCTGTGGGTTGTCGACTTGTATCACGATAGCTGTACTACGAGCTCACGCTGTTGCGCTCTTGTGAAGAAGTGAATCAATGACCATGATAAACTCTACCTCAAGGAGAACCAGAGAATACGTACAAAAAAAAAACCAATTCACACATTTCATAAATTCACTACATCTTTTAATGCAAAGCTGAATATATATACAATTCAAAAGCTAATACCTTCCACATTAGGTTCAAACCAAATTTTTATCATGAATTTTAGGATATAGAGATTATTGGGTTAGACTTTGTTAGTTTAAAGCATCCCATTCAGACGAAACGTGATCAAAAGAGAGCAATATTTAGCGTGGGCTGTGAGAGAACGAGGAATCTATGTACAAGGTGTGTTCCCAATTCCCACACACAATCTCCTACGCATAGAAACAGCAAGTTAAGAACGATGAAAAAGAAAAGCCAAAGTAGTCTATTGACCTTATTGCTTAAATTTTCACAATTGAAATCAGAAAAGAAAGTCTTGATGGAGTGCGGTCTCGGCCTTACGCTTCCCTTTCTCTGTACATGGCAATAAGTGTGGTGCTACATTACTGACCAGCCAGAACTCCCGATGTGTGCAATAAGGGTTTACAGAACAAGGCACCGTTCTGAAAACGAGGTCCAAATCAGGGGTCAGGAACCTTTTGAACTGAGACAGCCGTGAAAGTCAACATTTTAAAATGTATTTCCGTCAGAGCCATATAATATTTATCAACTCTGGGAAAACAAAATGCGCTAAATTGTGTATGAAATGTTAGGCACAATTTATAAGTGAGCCAGATGCAATCATTCAAATAGACTAGATTTGAATAGCGAGCCATAAGTTGCCAGCTCGCTGGAAGAGGGAGTTACAGTGTTGTATGATTGAAACGACTTGTAATCAACCATTTCCCACAGATAGGGATTATTTTCGCCATTATGATTGTTATAGTTAGGTATGAAATTATTAGTACACCCTCCAGTATTCCATATCTCATTTATGTCTCGAAAGACAGAGTTTGCTCAGTCTTAATTTTTTTATATATTTATAAGTCTGTGAAAAGGAATATTAAACTCAATGTTTAGAATTATGAGTTGTATGGAGTGAACATTAGTGAATTTTGTAAGCTATTTATACAGTCGGGAAATCCTCTTGACACAATATAGTTGTATAAAATTTATATTATTTGGAAAATCATCGAAATTGCCTTTGGCTATTCTCAGGTATTTTTTTTTATAAAATTCCAAAGAACATAACGTAGTGAAAAGAAACGTTATGCCTCGTCATTCACAAGTGAACACCAAGACAGAGAAGATAATAGACCTCAGCATTAACTCGAATCAATCGAAAAAGAAGATTCTTGATCTTCAAAAATCAGGAAATAGTTATGGTAATATTTTTAAACGATTCATCATCCTGAGACTTACACTCCAATTTGTTATAAATGAGTTTAGTCAGTTTGGCAAACCGAGATTTACATGGACGAAGAAAGGAACACAAACGGTGCCTGAGGGCAGTACGAAAACCGAGTCATGAAGTTAATATGAACCCAACACTTGCGGTGAATAACACTGCTAAGATATAAGATAGCCAGGTTACCTGTACGAGTCCTCTTACAATACATCATTGGCTGAAGAGGAAGAATGGACTAAGTGGATCGACCACAACGAACGTCTCTTCATAAATCATGTTGTATTGCAGATCAAATGAGTTTGGCTAAAACTCACTACAACGAAGACGATCGTTCTAAAACTGAGACTATGGAATAATGATACGAAAATCGAGCTTTTCAAATATAGTAATGTCACGAAGATTTGGCACAAAAAAGCTGAGGATTCTCTCCCAAAGAACACAATGCCAAGAGTTAAAACCTTGCAGGCGGGTCTTCAACATTTAGGGATGATTTTTTCCGAGTGGCACTTGAAAATTAATTCTGATTTTACAGATATAATAAAGTCTGAGCAATATCAAGATCTTGGATGAAAACCTAAATTTATTGGCATGAAGTCTTAGTCCAAGCCTACAATTCTACAATTCACTGAAAGCAAGATAATTACCTGAAACATGTGCCTAAACCTGTGATTGAGTGGCTTAAAGAGAGAAAATTATCAGTTTTATAATGACATTCGATGAGTTCTGACTTGAATCCAATCAAAAATTTATGAAACGAATTAAAAATTAGGATGAGTCGTTAGGCTCCAAAAGACCTCAAAGAATAAGATGGCTTAGCCAATGAAGAACAGAAGAAAATTACAGAAGAAACTTAACTATCTCATAAAAAAACTATTAGAGAAGTCTGCTAAAAGTCGTAAAAATGAAAAGCCATGTATCATATTTAATAACATTGTAATTATGTTCATATTTACCACTGTATGGATGATTTCAATTTCATAACTTTTGCAAAATTTACTTGTTTTATTTATTTCACACAACTAATTCTTCTACAAATTGCACTCATTCTTACATTCATTTCCTTGTACTTACAAACATATAAAAACTTAGGACCGCACAAACAGTATGTATTGAGAAATAAGTGAAAATACTGAATGCCGCTAATTTAGTCGCTAACTGTATAGTTACATTTTTCACTTCCGGTATTTCTTTTTCATTTAACTTGGGTTAAACTTCAGCCTGGATTTAGCTAGGCAATGTAATGTTACAAACTTTTAATAGCAAGGGAAAAGCAGAAATTTCTCAAAACCATTAAAACGTGGCCAGTATATACTCACTCGTAAGTTATAATCATTTTCATTAACCAACGGCCAGTACACCAACTAGCGAGAACAATAAATTTCACTTCAATAACACAAATTAATTCAGACCTGAGAAGAGTGCCGACATAGCAGGCAGTAGCGGCGGAGCAGCCACTCCCTGCAACACATCCACAGCGTCCTGAGCGCCAATGCAAGCATCCAAGTTCCCTTCACTTGGGCTGTTCTCCAATGCTCTCAATGGAGACGTGCATTCTGAACGTTGAGATTGGTTTGCATGGCTGGAAGAAAGCTCACCATTACAGTTATCATGATCGACTATCATGTCACTTTCAACTGCAAGCTGGCTAAAATTCTGTGGTTGAAAGCTATTTCCATTGACTGGTGAAATTTTCAAAGATTCGTGTGAATCATTTGGGAAGTGCAAAGTAGTTTCACTGCCTGGAATTGTGCTTGAAATTGGAATCTTCAGGGTAGTATTAGGTGCCAAAAATGGAGCATCACAGGATAAATTGACGGGCGCTAGAAATATAGACTCTGACTTGGAAGAAGGCATTAAAGGAGGACTGTTCCTTAATTGGAGTTTGGCATCATCTGGGAGAGTAGCTGAAGAGAGGCAGAAAAAAGGAGAAATAGACATAACTGAGGCAGTTGAATTAAATACAGAGACCTTTGTAACTTGATCATCACTTTTGATGTTGGTATCTAAATCCTCAACAGATTTTTCTTTGGATGGAGCCTCCACAGCTCTAGTACGACCGGCAGTTGGGTCATCAAACATGGTATTCTCGACAACATTATTCATTTGCCTTGGCGAGAACACGTCAGCCAAGCCAATGATACCCTCAGCTGCAGTCCTGGGTGAAGCTCCAGCTGTGAATGGCAGCCCCAAGCACTGTGAGGACGCTCTGGCAGCCTCTATATGACGCTGCACTCTGCATTGCCAGAAGAAAAACAGACCCATAATCAAAGAAAATAGGCAATCTTATACTTCTCTCACTCAATGTCATTCAGTAATATCAATTAAGTGCAAGTTTGATATGATAACTACAGTAATTTTTTAAATGTCATTTGAAACCTGATTTGTTGAGTCAGTCAGAAAGAGTCGGAGGTTTTGGCAGGAGTTGGAATCTGATTTTTCTGTCCAACTCTGATTCCCAAAGTCCAATTAAATTTTTTAACAGGTTTTGTCTATTTATTTTATCCGCTACACAAGCAATATATCATAGGCTCTTCTTTGACCAATTATTAGTGTTAACTTTTGATGTCTTTAATCAACTATGGTGAACCAAAATTAACATACCCTTGATGTCTTTATTCACCTTTAGTCGATGAAGCATCGCAAACATCTCAAAGATAAATGTGTAGCACATGCTATCAGTAATCGGAATTAGTAATGTTTGTCAATTATTTAAAATTACATTAACAATTAGTTTATGGATTCAATTCATTTGAGTTAATTTATATTCTCTACTTATTCAAACCATTTACCAATAATTGTATGTTGTGAAAGTTTTACACAAAAAATCAGGAAAACTATAATTCATAATAGTTAAGAATCTAAATTCATAAATTTAATTAGATTTTGTATGAAAATATTAACAATGCTTCAAGAGAACAAATTTGTAGGTCTATATTATAAGCTATAGATAAATATTAAAAAGGATTTATAAACATTGTCAAGTGAATAGTCTATAACAATTTGTATTCTGCAAAATTCCATTCAACTATAGAAGTTAGTAAAAAAGGAAATAAATTAAGTAGCTTAAATATGAATTCATAAAAAATAATGTGCTATTTCGAATTTATATCTATAATAAGTAAACTTAAATCCTAAAAAATTATACAGGATAATTCAGGAATTGTATTCCAAAACTAAGGGGTCAGAGTTGAGAGTCTGATACTTTGGATCTCTAGCAGTTGCAATTTTTAAAATTTCAGGAATTGGAGTTAAAATTTTAGAAATCCCAGAAGTCAGTCAGAATTTTTTTAAATTGCTGGAGTTAGACCTTATACTGCTTGAAACCATTTGAATTATTTATAAATTACCTGAACAAAATAATGAAAAAACAAGAAATCAACTACACTCTGCAAAGCAGATCTGTATTTCTGTTCTTCACATAGTTTTCCTCCATTTATTTTACAAGTAGTTNACCCTAGTTTGTGATTGGTCTTCAAAATTTTCAAAATTTCTCCACTAAATAGAAATTTTACCAATTAAAAACTTTGAACAAAATTTTGAAGTAAGTTATAAATGATGAGAAGTTGATATACTGAAATTAGATAATTGATTAAACCAAATAAAAAAAACTAGAGAAAGATTAGCAAAATTTCCCCACATACCTGTGAAGGGTCTTCTTTGCTTTAAATTTCATGTTTTCCCAGCACCGTCGTAGCTCAACAGAGTTCCTTTGAGTCAAAGTTTGAGGATGGCTGTTGAATTTCTCTGCAATCCCAAGCCAGACCTCCTTCTTCAAATGGACTGATACACCATCATTCCTTCGTGATAGAATAACAGACTCGTTATCCAACACCAGCCGTTGAAGGACAGACTTCTCATGGGCAGTAAACCATCTCTTCTTACAACCATTCTTTTTACTGTGGCGATGCTCAGAGGTGCAATTTTTTCCATTATTGGGTGAGAGAATATCCTCAAAATAATTTGCTGTATCAGATATCAATGAGCTTTGAATGTCTGCCTTATCAGACAATAATGGTGAAGGAGGTTTACTTTCATTTTTTATCATTGGGGAAGACATAATTCAAATAGAAATAAAGATTGACTTCATAAGTAAATGAAAAAATGATGACAATTCCATTGAATGAAGAGCTTTTATCAGTGTGATTATATTTAACGACTATCAAATAGAAACCCTGTAAAATTTAGGATCAGCACAAAGTTAATTCAGTGGGTAAATTTCACAATCTATAATAGAAATCTGTGTAGAAATAAGCATACACAATTGTAATAAGAATCAAAATAAGGTTCAACTGCAACTGCCAGTAAATGAAAATAATTGTAAGGGTGAAACAAAATGTTTAGTTCAAAAGGCACTACATGAGCACAAAACTTCAATGAAGGCCAAATTAGCAGTTTGTTGTTTAATTGACAAGCACTCAGAAGCAAGAAAACAGAAAAAACTTTCTACAGATATATTTCATAATAATTTCATTTCTCAGTTTACATGATTTGGAGTTAACCATGTGACCTAATTTTAACCAGAATCACATGAGAGCTATCTTGAGAAAGTTAGCATGACTGGCATTTACAATGAACTCGCAATGTCGCAGGCACTACTATACAGACATTGGGTTTAGAAATTTATTGTCTTGAATATGAAACTTCGGATCTTATTATGAATATTGATACATAAGATATTGCTAAACATTACAGGTTAATAGGAGAAGAAGTAGTAGTTTTTGCTTTCTTCAAAGCTTTACCCCCATTTACAACTTTATCAATTGGATTTCAAATGGAAAAATTGGATCAATTATGAGAAATTTAGGATGCAATATCCATGACATTGTAAGTTTTGATGTCAACTGAAGTCACATTCAAGTTGCCTGCTAATTTTATAAATTAAAAGTTGAACTAGGTCAGTATTGCCAAATATGGCATTATTGCATCACCCAAAACCTTATTCACCAGTAATATTTATTTAGGTCAGTCAGAAACACGTAATACTGAGTAACATATACAAGAAATAACATTGCCATAAAAACATCAATTCGATTATTAGCTACTGTATTTTGAACTACAAGAGCAATAATGAATCTGAAAGTACTCATGACATGCCTACTAACACTGCCGAAAATAACTTTTTTCATTCAATAATGACTGATAGTGTACAGGATAATTTTCAAGATAGAAATAATATATTTTCATGTAAAGTTCTTGATACAAATACTCTTACTATATTTTTCTAACAAGTTACTTCTAATTTGAACAAGTTCTTTCAAACTTGATGGCCATTAAATTCACTCTAATAAAATAAGTTACAGCTCCAAAAATCGTAACATATCTTACAGCTATTTGCTGTACTGATAAGCACTCATAAGGTATCTACAGGATTATTCAAAGAGAATGATCCAATTTCATGACACATTGTCTACTAATCTTGAGCATCATTAGAAAATAAGAAACCATTTGACAGAGGAGTATTCCAAGTTTTGTATGCCTGCCACAGGGAACTAAAGTAGTGTCAGTCCAACAGCAACAATTATTTGATTGTTTACCCACGGAATGGCAAGTCCTCAATGAAAGTCATTCTACATTCTCAAGTTTGCATAAACAAATTCAGCTGTCAAAGACAACATGCTTTACAAAAGTAATTCAAGCTTAATCCACTTCCTTTTAAGACTTGACAGTGGTTTCAACATTTTAAAGAGAGTGGGTGTGTAGTCAAGGAAAAAGTGAAAAATAATCACAAGTTTTGAAAGAACAAGTGATGAAACTAGGTGCTGCCTTTGTGGGGAGCCTGCAGGGTCCACAAGTTGAGCTATCCTGTGAGTTGGTGATATATCTGGGAGGAATTTTTTTACTGCATTGATGTTGCCCAAGGTACAGGTGTTGAACACATGTAAGATGGAAAATAGAAGTTGATTGGGAGTAGAATATTTGTGATTTGGTTGGAGTTTTGAATTGCTTTCCTTCATTAAAATATTGCATAGTGAAATTAGTTCATTCTCTTTGAATACCCCTGCATAAACAAAATTCAGGAAATAATCTCATAAATAACATTATACCTGGTTACATACACATTTAATGAGTAGTATAAACCATGAATGATAATTATACCTGTTTGCATGCAAATGAAGATTGATGAAATTGTACAGTTTACATGTATATTGAGATACTTATTAGTGAATTACAATGAATATCAGTAGTTCAAAGTAATAGGTATCCATCAGAATAAAATATCCACAATACTTCTAGGAGCATGAGATAAATGATTTTGATTAAATTTTATTTAAAAATGAGAGATAAGAGACACAGGAACATGCTGAAAACTGCAAGAAAGAGTGGGCAAAAAACAAAAGAATTCAGTCCACCCCACAGGAGTTCAGGGAATTTGCCTATGGTATCAAACAGCTGAAGTCAAGAGTCACATAAATACTGTATTTCCAGTGTCATAAGATACTTTATTTCGCTTGAAAAATGACCCTGCATCTCAACACTTGAGAATTAAGTTATATAGGGATGTTCTTAAATATCAAACCTATTAATTCTGTTTCTTAAAGGAATTCATTAAGGAGTAATAATTTCATTTTCAATTTGTTCCTCAACATATGACTAATACAAATGCCCCTATTTACTCTAAAATTGAGTTACTAGAGAATGTATCAATGGAGAACTCAAAACTTGGTACATAGTTTATATACATTGATAACTCAGTACACAGTTTATACACATTGATTATATCTATATATAACAATTTCAATAAAACATACAGTTTACATTTTATGAAATTAATGGCATCATAGATATCAATCAAAATGGAGGCTATCTACTTGCTCAGCTTTTTTATGAGTGAAGGTTCAGAATGTTTAGTTTAAAAAGTGATAGAATATTGAAACCTGTCCCATATTTTGCATTAATGTAAGGGTTGTCTTGCTTAATGCTTTAGCTATTTTGAAGTCTATTATGTTATGATGGCTGAAAATGATAAGAGGAATTATTGATGAAAGTATTTTCTAAAAGGGCATTCATATAGTGTTTATATGAGTAATGAGATTTTATGCTGATCAAGCAGCATATAATTTTGAAGACCTGGTGATGATGGCCAATGTTATGAATTGAAATATTGAGAATTTCAATACAGAGATATTTGCTACTTCAAAGTTTTAACTCTTGTATAAATTAAAAAAAGTTGACCAATGACTGTCATAGTATCTTTAGGAAAGTGGAAAAATCTTGTCAACTGAACTGCAAAATCAATGCTAATATACAATTTTTAATATTCTTTTTGCTAACAATTTTTAAATGATTGTTGAACTTATGTTCTTTCATGAACATAACACATATTCACAAAAATTACAATTTGAGATTTTCATGAATAGACAATGTTTCAGAATGATGTTGCAATGTCAAAATGCTGTAGCAAGGGGTTAATGGCTAAAGGTGCTTCCTAAATTGCTAGTCTGATTGGATATCTAGCAGCTAAATTTTAAGGTTGTACTCTGTTTTTCATCATATAAACTACTTTCTCTAAGGATACTCTCAAGAGAAAGAATAACATTTATACCCTGCAGTCAGTTATGCATTAAGTATTGTTCTCCCTTCTAATCATTTCAGGCACTGTAACAATAAATGGGTCAGCCTTAACAAATTTTAGAGATTAGAATTAGCTAAATTACATGGAGTTACATATTTAATTCATTTTACACACCCTATTCCAATCTTTGCCATTGCCTATTACAATCCTCTGTATCTATAGAAAGACCAGGGTAAAAATTGTTATTTCAACTCAAAATTTCATTGCTTTTCTTGTACAGGTTTACTTCATTCAGCTATGTACTGTCACTTGATAATACGGTACTTTATAACAGATATTGAAATTATGCTTATCATACTTGAAATGTAAATTTATCAGAAGTAATTTACATTTTGAAGTAGAGAGTACGCCATGTACGGACTTCTGCCCTAAATCTCTTTGTTTCAGCTCTGAGTGGAGAATATAAATATAGAGAAACTTTGCATAAATTATAACAGAGGACAAGAGAAGTAAGAAGAGTCACTTTTACTGTAATTATGACATCACAAAACCAGCTTCTAATGCTTAGTGCCTCATGCTCTTCTTCTGCTAAAGGATTAAAAGAGTTGAGTGAGATTCTCCTCAGGTTGTCCCAGAAATCCCAAAGTAAAAGATGTATGCTATCTCTTAGGTACACCTCACAAGCCCAACCTGTACAGCAAACACACTCTCCATGCACAGCTCTCCCTCTATTGACAACATTACAAAACTATTTAGCTTAGTATATTTAAATAAAACAGCCGAGGACGTCAGTCAGGATGAATCGTACTGCATGCCGGTGACAATGAAGTTTCTGGGACTCTAATGTTCAACAGTTTCTGGGACTCGACAGAGCCTACAACATGGCAAATACCTAAGCTAGAAACGAAGAAGAAAGCTCCCAAGAGCAACATATCTCATTCGGAGTCAAAGTCGGGTTAGCGCCAAATTCTCGTCTCTACCGAAGCTCTCATTTTTCGGCCAGAGTTTTAAATGGTGTTCCAGCAATCACGGGCTGCACTCTTGATCCCCAGTGCTCCTTCCTCTTCTAGGATCCTGATGGATCTTGAAAGTTGTTGGATTTCTTTTATCAGAAGTTCGTGCAACCTGACAGCTTGTAGATGTACTTCGAGAGCCT
>VOMN01003791.1:0-80829 GCA_014899125.1 Orchestia grillus
TCAAGTGCAGAGACACACAAGGTGCTCTCAAAACGATGTGCGGTGCGAAGAATTTGCGAATCATACCTTCAGTACTGTCGCCTTTGAGTCCCTATACTACTATGACTGAATCAGCGTCTCTGCAAATGTTTTTCTGCAATCAAGATTCCTTTTTATTTATAACAGTCGAAAGAGAAACGTTACCCAATTACACTGCGCTTTTTAAGGCGTGAATTTAGCAACAGGATCTGTCTTAACAATCCTGCAGGGGACGAGTATCACCGATTTTAAGAAATTTTAGTTTAATTGCCATTAATTTTGTGTTAAAAAAAGTCTTCCTTTTGTCAGCATGACTTCCTTCCATTGGCCAGTGGCAATCGTGCAAGCCATGCGCTTCCCAAATGAAGTCACCGGCCGGGACCTACGAACGATTAGTTTTGTTGATTAAGAGAACAAAAAGCGTGAACTTGAAATGTTTTTCCAAGTCGACTGTCAACTAATTCTGCAAAAATATAATGATCCAATCAAAAAAACGAGATCACTGATTACTGTTACTCAATTGGCAACAGTGCGAGATGAGCTCGTGAAAGCCTGCACTGGTCTTAATCTAAACTGATGTTAACAAAAGCATTACGAAAAAAAGAATTTTTTGGAAAACTGATTTCTTCAATTACGAAAACCCCGTGGATAATTATGTATTATAGAAACGAATTTCAGTTTATGATAATTTTGCTCTACATTTCATGCTCATTTCATGCCTTCGTGTTACGAGGTATGTTAGACCTGCTCATTAGGTTCTAAGGCAACAAATTAGACAGAAAGCTCGAAAAGAGAACAGCTATCTTTCGCGTAATCCGCTCTAGGTGTGCCCTCAAATCCTCGATTTTTTACGGGTCTGCCAAGCTGCTAATTAGGGATCGTCGAACAGTCCCAATTAGACGGAGGTAAATCCCATGACATGATGTAACGTGATTCGGTGATTTCGAAAGGATCTCGCCAATCAACGATTCTGCCACGTGACGTCCTGGGGAGTAACCCTCGTGCGCCGCAGGTACGCGCTGCTGCCACACGACGGTCCCTCGAGACTCTTGTGGTCTCGTGCACCATCCTCGCGATCCGAGTCGATCATCACTCGGTAATTTATTGAGTGCGGTAGCGAGGTCCTCCTCTCGCTTGACTGGAGGTGCAATTCCTCCTCATGGCTGCAGTGCTCCCTCGGATCGGTCGTGCTGGCACACTGGCGGAGGTATCTTGTCTACAGCAGCAGCCCCCCTACAGAACTACCTCCATATGCCCTCTGTTGGATAATGCATGCCTATGCTTCTTACATGTTTAATGCACTACTTGTACAAAATACAGGTTTACTTGTTTCATGTTTTCAGGGTAAATTCTCAAAATATTGCGACAGTCGAAGTTGGCAATTTTGGTTTCTCGAGTTCCTGTCAGTGACCGAAATGAATTCTGCGTCTCTGTTATTGTATATCACGAGAGACAGCGCAAAATAAAAACTTAACACAAGGCTGTTTATTCCTGAAAAGGGGTAAGCCATTTGAAAATCAGGCGGAGTGTAAAATTTTGTCGAGAATGTTCGTGGAATTTTTTTTTGCACACGTATAACTGTAAAAGGTAACTCCCACAATTAATGAAGGAGTCACTGAAGCTTCCAGACTCTCTGACAATATTAATTAATTTGACTCCTCTTGTCTCTGGGCAGACAGTTTCGTTCCAGCTGCGGCCAGTGTTGGAAGTAAATTAAAATGTTAACTTTCTCCATTTAAATTGAGATTTAAAGTAAGACGTGCCCAACTTTTAGCTATTAGGCTCTCTCATTTCCAGAGTAGACCTCGTAGATTCAGTGAGAAGCACACCTAATGACGTATGCTTTTCGCTAAATCTATCAGAAAATCGAGAGTTTCCTATGATTTTGCAAGAGTACGGTGCTTACGATATCGAAATTCTTCACTTATAAATTAAATCAACAATTAAATGCGCAATATATACTTTGGTTGGCTGCGTAAACTTAAGAGCCTCTGTTCGCGATGAATTGGATGCAGTGCATGTTTGAAACATCGCGTCAACACAGGAAAGTTTACACAGACTTTACAGTTGCAGCTTAGCTATTAAATGTAGATCATAAAATGCAATTGCTCAAAAGTTTGTCCCATATATTTTACCCATGTATGTACAGTACGTAAAATTACAGCCGGTCGTCTGAAAAGTTCATCACCGACCAAGAATTACAGCTAGCAATGGCATTCTTCAGATACCAGATCAAGGAAAATTAGCCACACTATGGGCATTTTATACCGATAATGTTTCAAAATTTTACAATAGGGAAAAATGGCAGTTGCCACACAGGTTCAAAAACTTTGAAAAATTGTTGACTCGACAGTGATGATCCAGTTTTAAGTCAGGGCAACTCATGACAGGATTTGCTATAAGCTGGCGTTATTAGTACGAAACGATTTTAAAAGATTGCAAAGTGAGCGATGTACTCGTAAACACCAGAATTTGAATGCCATCGTTTCAACTAAAACTACTTTCGTTCCACATTAATTTAGACATTTCAACTTTACTCATTATTAGGATAAATCATATACGAGGAAAAATATTTGAGTATTTTGTCCTTGTTTATCGAAGCGTGTCTTTTCCTCACGCTTGAATTCAGGCGAACTAATAAGTCCGCTGTCTGCGCTCTGCAGTCGTGTTATAGCCTCTCCTCTTCAGAGCAAATAAAGTTCGTCTTCCCACAACTTAAACGTTGTAAATATCTTGCACTGTCTGTTTTAAGTTATAGTTGTAAACTGTTGGACAGGATTCTTGTATAGGGGTCTTTATTCTATATTAAGTAATAGCTGTTTATGAGTTTTTACCCTTAAAATTGTTTGAGTTAGCCTGTGAGCGGTAAAATGAAAAAAAATTCGCTCAGGTACTTGCACGGTGATGCAAATCTTGAAGTGGTTCTTATAGCTTTTTGTACTTATTTACTCTGAAATTTTGCATAAGTGTGCAGGTGAAAATGGATCGAGAACGCGAAAACTTTTTTCAGCTAATTACTTGTACCGGAAAATTAATATTAGACTAAATTCGAAGCTTTGTATTTCTGGGTCGTGAGGAAGAGGGATGAGATTGGGCTTCTAAGTAAAAAGTCAAGACAATGGAAGGAAAACAAAACCTATAAGAACTGATTAACGTTGAAAGAATGCATATGAAATTTATTCTGTACTGTTTAATTTACACGTGCGTCTACATTGCTTGTGTAAGTTGACGTCCAGTGAATCTCTGTCTGCTGCAGTAACTCCTATGAACAATATTTAAATATCACATTTGCATCGATGCTTGTCAACAGTCGAGCGATTCTTCAATGGAAGCCCCCACCTTTTAGTGTCTAAAATTGTAGAAAGCGAATAGCAATTAATTGAATCCCATTATTGATAATGGCAGCATATTCATATTGTGCTATCTTCGGGTTGGACGATTGAAAAATGACACCTTTGGAAAGTACGTTCTCGCATACACCTGAGCCAACGATGTCTCGATTCACACAAAGCGACCTCGCTTAAAATTTTCTTGCCTAAATCAAAGAAAATCCCTGAGAATTGCGACAGATTGGTTTCTACGGGGAAATTTCGAGTTCCTGTGTTACTTAGACGACTGCTTGTGCGCAGTGCCTAGTACTTTGCGTGATGGAAAACAGATCCCTGAGTGAAATTACTGTGAATGGTGCGCCTCCTAATTCTTCAACCATCGCCACTGAAATACTGGAGCTGCGTTGGTACACTAAAAGCGGATAAAACAATAAAACTGCTGACTATCAAACTAATTATTCGAATGACGGTAGGATTTTGGAATTTTTATCCACATTTTAATAGAAGCCAAATTTAAGGTACAGCAACATTTCTCTTTATAAATGATTAATAATTGGCTGCATTTAGAGTAACTACTGCATTTCAATTTCTCTTGGCTTGTTTGTTTAAAGTTTATGTTTGTTTCTTCGAGTATTTACTTTGCTTTTCTCTTGTTTAACGGTTGATGATTGCTCCTTGTTCTACACGAACGTTCTCGAAACGGATATTTTTTTCGATATTCGATATTCATTTTTAGTGTCCTGCGCTCACCCTATAATAAATTTCAACACTGTAATACAAATAATAATAAAAGACTCACACATCTAGCGACTACAGATGCGGTCTTTACTGATATACATTGAAATGCCGTTTTTCAAATTTGAAACCATGCACTTTTTCACAATATTTTTTTTTAATTATGGAATATATCAAATTGTTTCTAAGTTAATTTTGGTTGGATCCTCTCTCCATGGTGACTGCAAATGCAAGCGATGGGTAATCAAAGAGTGGGTCCATATTTGTATAACATTCGCATTATCGGCAATCGATTATACCACAATCATGCTTTCAACTCGAGCTTGGAAGCTCTTCTTTCTCGCTCATTGGACCCTGACTCTCACTTTTTGTTCGTGTTTAATGGTGTTGAAGCTGCTATCCGTAATTAAGTTGAACTCTCTTCGATACACGTTTTCTATCCACAGAAGGTCAAGTGATAAAAAATTAGAACTTATGTTCCCTTACGATGAAGTAACTCATATACGCACATGGGAGCGTTTCTCGATAAGTGGAAGTCTTTTATTCGTGGCAATAAAATTTTTCCTCATGGTCAGTGTCATACGGAGGAAAATGAGCCCAAGTGCAGTGCCATGACCTCCAACACCGTGTTGACGCCGCTAATCTCACTACCGACCGCTCCTAATAGATAAAGGGTAAGCCACAGCAGGTGGGGGAGCAGAGATTCCCTGTACGGAGCAGCAGTGTGATCATCGCCGTGAGCGGAGAAGAGTCGCACTTTATTGGCGCGCCTAATTCGTGTCGTTCGTAAGGGCAATTAACGATGCTTTAATTGACCGTTACTCAGTTCCGCCGTGGGGGACGAACTGCAGCCGCCCTGCGCATTCTCGAGAGCGGCCTCTGTGCTGTGCCGGTCCGGCCTCGTCTGGGGCGGGGGTGGGGGCGACGTCGTCAGAGGCTCACTCCTCTTCTCGTGAAATAAATGTAACGCATAAAAACATTTTGAGAAATCAATATAATGCATAAAAGCATTTTGCAAAATTAATGTAAGGCATCAAATCACTTTGTGAAATAAATGTTGTGCATAAAAACACATTGTGAAATAAATGAAATACATAAAAGCACGATTTAAAACAAACGTGATGTACAAAAGCGTGCTACGAAGATACTGTAATGCATTGAAGCACAATGTGAAATGAATGTAAATGCCTAATAGTACAACATATAATAAATTTACATCATAAAAGTACAAGGTAGAATCAATGTCATGCATAAAGTACAATGTAAAATAAATGTAATACAATGTGAAATAAATCTTAATTTTTAGTAGAACAAAGGGCAAGATGCTTATATGTCTCTTCCCATTAAGAGCACCTTTGACTTCTCGGTCTGTATAAACTAAACAAGGTGGACACTCCCTGATAAAATCCAGCGAAGCTAGGACGAATATCATCTCTTCAGCTCTGAAGTTAATATTGGAACATAACTGCATCGTTGGAATAACAATGAGTATTAAAATTCTCAGGATGTAAATTATTTACACATTCGTGCTTGAAGTAATAACAATGTGCGCTTGATTATTCATTATTGACGGTGAAAGTTTCATTCAGTTACAACAGTTGAAACAAACGGGAAAAATAGACAAATTGCTACTGTGCAGATTTCTAGGAGGTCAATAAAAATTTCATTTTTGAGGAAGTCTGTGTGACGATGATTTGAATGTGAAACGAACTGATAAATGAATTTTGCTGGGATATCTTGAGTGTTATGCTCTATTCACAACACACAAAGCAGAAATTTACTGCCTGAAAGAAGGGATCGATCTGCTAGCTGGTAAACTATGAAGGTGTTTCTAACACCTCTAAGAAGAATACGTATATACTCCATTTGCTCATCAATTATAATGATCATTATGCTCGTATTGATGTATTTGTATTTCATAAATGAAATACTACTCTCAATGTATTAGAAGCTGACCATGTCTCATGAATATGCTCAGTAGTTTGAATGGAATTGTAAGGTTAATTATGAGAATTTGAAAAAGCAACTTACAAAAACGAATGGAACTTGACATTACAAAAGATTGCCATGTAAGATCGTACATATATATACGCGAGTAAATGAAGAAAATATAAGGAGTTCTGTGCGTATATATACATATTAGGAGAGATGTGGATGTGTGACTATCCGTCACTGCCTTTTTCGCTCGAGTGTCGTGGAGTAAAAATATCACAGGCTTGGAAGCATCTCTCAACCCATCGAGGATCTGTTCACAGCCGTGAGCTTTCTATAGTTGCTGGGATGCACACAAACGGTCTTCGACCGTAGGCTGTCAGTCGAGAAGGAAGCGAGTACCTTGACTGAATGAAAATCGTGTGAGTGAGTTGACCTCTTAAAAGTAAGACGCACTAACCAACGAAAGTCGATGAGGGCGAGTGAGTGGGTTGACCACTTAAAAGTAAGAAGCACAGCTGTAACCAACGAAAGTCGATGAGNGAAAGTCGATGAGGGCGTGTCAGTGAGTTGATCACTTAAAAGTAAGACGCACAGCTGTAACCAACGAAAGTCGATGAGGGTGTGTGAGTGGGTTGACCACTTAAAAGTGAGACGCACAGCTGTAACCAACGAAAGTCGAAGAGGACGCCTAAAACTAACCCGGAGAGAAGAAAAAGTTCAATGGATAGATATCGTTTTCGGGGACGATCAAAGGATTACAATAGCACAAGAAGCAAACGTTTATTTAAAAAAATTTTCAACGTCAGTTTTGGGTCAGCATGTGCGATGTACATATGTACGCGTATAGAACATAGTGGACTACTAGAGGTTTCTTCATTGAACAACTGAAAACCTTCTCTTGCAGGCTGTTTACAGACGCTGTATAGGTACAGTTTATTGAGAAGAGATATGTGTAGCTCTTGCTCCCTCGTGGAAATAGGACGTTATAACAAATTTGCTTCTACTTTTTGAATCTCCCTGATATGCACATGAAAACTGATGAGCCGACAATGGCAGAAAATTCATCAGTTAGTAATTCAAATTCGAATACGTTGATAAAACTTCAAACAACGTTAGCTATAGTGGATCTGACAGATTATTAAAACAGTGATTCGTGTCTCGCACACTACTGGTTGAAGTATTTTACGAAGCATTACAAAATGATATCGGCATCATGATGGGACTTGATAAAATTGTTTGCGGTCGACGTACGAGTTTGTTCGCAGATGAGCGAATTATTGAGATTTCCTTCACCTCTCAGAGCTCAGGCAAGACTGACTCTGCTGCGGTTGTATTTGAACTACATTGAACGGAACTAAGAATTTGAAATTTTGAAATTTCCGCTTGTTTTGTGATTAGGATGAAAGTTTAACTTTATACAAGTAGGTCAGTTTCATAGTGTCACCCGTTCTTTGTCTGCGCGTTGCTTTATGAAATATTTTTATTTTCAAGGAAGCTCAGAAATGCTTGGATTCTTGAATTGAGGATATTACAACCGAATTCACTGCTACATGTCTTGCTTTCTACAATCTGTTTCTATTTCTATTAAGAAGGATCAGTTTTTTCTGAAGTATACTCTTTATTCCTTCTTTTCTTGATAGTTAAACTGACATTCATTATTAGTTTTACTCATTAATTCTTTCTGGAGGGTACAATTTGACGAAACTTTACCTAATGTACAAAATGAGACTTTAAAACATATTTACAGGAGTTGACATTTATTCTTGAGTGACAAATTCAAAATATTGCAGACTTATATCATCATTATTATTTTGAGTATAGCACTTGTGATCTTATATTGGAAAACTCAATCACACCTATTTCGAATAGGTTCATTCTGCACATAGAATAACTAATTCTGAACATGGGTAACTGTAATTAGCTCCCAGGGCAAAAATTTACTCTGCTATTGTTTTTCGAGCTCCAGTCATTACCTACGTTCATCAACCGGGTTTCAAAGCTATGACCGAAATTTAGATTATATACAAGTACTGAAAAAGCATCAACCATCATTCAGAGATGGCATAGGATAAACTTGTTTCTTAATTCTTCCAGAACGATGGGACGAAAGCAACACGGCTTGGAATGGTAAAAAAGGGTTATTGCATTTTGGTTGAGCTAAGGGACATTTAGTGATGGAAGCGACGGAATTCCCTGGTGTTTCATGTTTTATTGTCAAGCGGATCTATAATAATGGAAACAAGCCGGTACACAGGGCAGTTCAAAATAAAATTGCAGTCGGAAGAACATTTGGACCAATAGGGACTGCTGCTGGGTTTATTGGATTGTTAACCTGAATAGCTTTGCATCAAGGATGGAACTACTGTAAAACGTCAATGATGGCAATTCTTCTGCTATTTCTGAACGAATTCGTAGTTGACATTCCATCCAAAGGATATATGGAGCAGAGTGGCTTGCAATTGGCCGATTTCAACTCCTGACCACAAGCCCACTCTTTTAAAATCCACCAAAGCACACGCACACTGGACTGTACAGAGGAGTGGGGACGTGTCATGCGGTGAGATGAATCACTATTCTGTCTTTAGAGCAATGATGTTCATCGACGACCTCAAGAAGAGTGCAACAAAGCCTGAGTGTAAAAGGTGATACAAGGAGGAGAAGTGTCTGTCGTGTTCTGGGGCTGTTTCAGTTAAACAGAAGTGAGTCGTTTAATTGAGGTGTCTATTAAACTGAGCCACTTAAAAGTCTGTCATTTGCCCAATATCTGAATGAAAAAGGTATGTTACCCTTCCTATCTTTGAAGATGACAACTATAGGGTGCTGGGGCTGGAATAGCCATTAATTGGCGTGAGGGTTATTCAGGATATATCAGGTATTTAGATTGGCCAGCTAAGTCTCCTCGGGCACTTTTGTCGTTGTGTTGGAAAAGGTTGTCGTTGTAATGGATACGAGGCCGGATTTAAACGCGAACTTTTTGTTTAGCTCAAGGATTGAATTGAAGATTGAGAACACATGTTCTATTATATTATTCATACAAGCTAACCAGCTCTGAGCTCACTGCTTCGCTCATATGGCAATCATGACGGACCCTCAAGGTTTTTGCATCCTCTGAAGGCTCCCTCTCAAAAAACCCGAGCAGTAGGCCAAGACGCTGTTTTTTGAAGCACGATGCTACATTGTCAGGCAGAAAAATCGATGTAAATGTCATGCGGAGCTGCCCGTAGCGTGAGCTGCGATCGATGGCGGCGCACGGTGCTGCGGAAACGAGCGCTGCCCCGCTCCTCATCACTCGCCGTGATTTGCTGCGCACCAATTAGAGGGGAGCATCACATGCGCCGGGCTGCAACTAAAATGATTGAATATTCACGCAACTCCTGTAAAAAATATACTCTCAAAGAATCGTAATTTGAATGAGAATATCCAGCATACTAGCAGATTGAAATTCTCCTCTCGTACATTTAAATCTAAATCTGATTTAAAATTATTAGTGGAGAGAACTGTCAACGGAAGTGATTTCTTTACGAAAAAAGTATGTTATAGATACAATCAACGCTGTCGTGGAAACTCAGAAATTTACACAAGCAAAAAAGATATATTTTTCTATCTAGACAACTGAAACTATGCGTCACTCAATCAAGTATGCAGATTCCACATCTGAACTCGTAATTGTTTCTTTGTTTCTTTGTTTTTCATCGTCATTTTATGTACTTGCTTCATCGTTTTCCGTTGCTTTTTTTGCGCCATTTTTATGCACTTGCAACATCGTTTTGCGTCACTTTTTGTGGACAAATTTTAAGTGCTTCTTAAAAGTGTACATGATAATGTTTATGCATGTAACGAAATTCAGAGTTTAAAACTTGCTCATACGAATTCTTGAAGTGCTAGAACAATTCTGACGACGGGTTCGGAATCAGCATTTTCGAATACTTCAATAACACATGTTTTTTCTAAACGAGTAAAATCATTGTTGTCCAGTAAAATGAACAATCTGTAAGCAAAAGACGAATTTCAGAAAAAACCTTCTACTTTACAACATCTGGCTTGAAAACTGTTATTATATATTATTAAGTATTTTACATACCAATGACACTATACCTCGCGTTACGGAAAACGTTAACTTAGAAGCCACTTGCAGACTTATAGTGCGAGTTGTTAAAAGGATGTCAGAAGGCTTTCAATCGGAGGGCTTTTGATTCAGATGAGAATAAACGCTCATAAACTTTACAGAGAATAATTTTCCCCCTGATCTACTCCAGGCTGAAGCAATGTGATCAAAGTAATATCATTGAATGCCTGATATCAAACACTGTATTTTAGCTTACTTTAGCCCTGCGGCTTTAGTGAGGGTGATTCCAGCGACTATTTAAATTAAATCCATCCGTATATGATTTTGCAGTGTGAACGTTTATGCCAGTATATTAGAATAGAGTTTTCTCATTTGTGCCGACCCTTCGTAGCTATGTCCATCATTTCAGCGAGCACACTTTCTACGTAGGTCATGGTTGTGAAAACGCTTCCCTCAATGGTTGGTTCTACCTGTAAGGACACTTTCTGGGCAGGTAATGGTTGTCAGGACACTTTCTGGGCAGGTCATAGTTGTGCGGACACTTTCTGGACAGGTCATGGTTGTCAGGACACTTTCTGGGCAGGTCATGGTTGAGAGGACACTTTCTGGACAGCTCATGGTTGTCAGGACACTTTCTGGGCAGGTCATGGCTGAGAGGACGCTCTCTGCCTTGGTTCGTAATAATTGCGCGAACGCTTTTTGTGTATTTCGTAAGATTTGAAGCTAATATAGGTAAAAATTTAGTCTAATATTTTTTTGAAGTACGCAATGCTTAACCATCCAATTTGTGAACAAGCCGAAGCCCTATCATTATAATGTTTTAGCGAGCAATCGAACAGAAAGAGAAGAAAATTGAAAATTTTCACTCGTAGTAAATATCAAAACATAATGCAGCAGGAACAGTATGTGCTCGTATTTCGGTGTTCTAGGTTTAAAAAAAGTGTGGTTCTTGATTTCATGTAACACAAATAGCTTACTCGTAATGAAATCCTTTCCAGGAAATAGGTCTAAACTTGGCACGTGCATACGCGCATCAGAAAATTTAATTAATGAACGTCCCTAAGAGCATAGTTAACTTCGTCAGGCCCTGTGCGTTACTGTGTACGTATGCTGATGGAAGCTATTCACAAAATGGCTCAATTTTGTTGCAAACTCAATCTAAAGTTTCATACGAGAAGTAAAATCGTTGTTTGTAAGATTCAGAAAATAAAAAGCATGTTTCTCATTATTTTCTTATTTATGACACTTAGCACTCTCATTCCATTACAACTTTTACTGAGGTTCTCTGAAACACTGGATGGTCTCTTAGTTCTTTGTATTGCCTACATTCAGTCGTAAAGAAAGTTTGGAGTTTACAACTTGAAGATTTGACACTACTTCCTCCTGAACAGCATCACAGCGAGTACCGAGTAATTTGACTGCAAGAAATTGTGGTAGATGTCAATCTCAAGTCACTTGACGACCTGCCGGAGATAGTATTTCTTGAAGACAATAAACGATGATGAAAAGACGAAAGATATTTATGTCTAAATTAGTAAAAAAGAGTAATATTAGACGAGTCGAATCCATGTTTTGAAACGAACAGACTAAAACACACACAGACTCAGGCACTATCGCCCATAGCTATCAATTTTTTAAGCCCTACTAAAGTTTGACACAAAATTTCGAGATTAAATATTTTACTCGAAATTTTGATGCAGTAATAATCTGTCATTTGATGCTGATGGCCATATGCATATTTCGAGATGCCAAGCTGTCATGTACACTATTATGCAGTTGGCAACCTCACGACAAAACACTTGAAAAATTTCCAATCTGATTGACATCTATAGTAAGATATCGTTTTTGATGTGCAGAGATGCAGTGAATGATATTTTATGTGACATCAGAGCCATTCAATTACTGAATCCGATTTATTTTTTGCTGTTATTTCAGTCGAAGCCAGGATGTATTTTAAGGCAATAAATGTGATGGGTTTCTTCTGTACCATCAAAGTGGGTTCAGGAGACGTGTTAGGGCTCTTGATATTGCAACAGGGGCGCCGGGGCTCAGACTCAACAGTCAGAAAACCTGAACTGAATGACCGACCTGATTAGGACAGCGGCTATTCTGTCATCTTGTGTGAATTGCTACACAAACTTCATTCGGAAATGATGAGCACGCAAGTTGGAAATTGAACTTATTGATGCGATGAACTTTTCAGTCCTTAGATATGATAAAATAAAGGCTGTTCATGTCTATGCAACAGAATAAAGGTTACTCACGTTTATGTCTCTTATGTGAATTCCATGCGAGCAGTAATAAATCCAGAGCTGCCATGTGTTATTCTTCCTGGGTTGGCTTTCTTGGCATGAATAAGTAGACACCACCTAACTGGATGCATGCTGCACCACACTAGTGAAGCAGCCTCTATCAAATTTTTAATTTATGCTAACCAACTAAGAGCTTTCAAGTAACAGCTGGTTCAAGAAGTATATAAAATTTTTTCATGTTTTACAAGTATTGTTCCGCGTCCTTCTGGCTAGTTATTGACCCTGTAGTCTAACGAAATAACCTAAACTGACTCCACTCAATTCTTGAATAATTGTTATTGGAATTGCCTCGCTACAATTATTAGGAAATTATAATTAACAATTATTCCCAAATTATATTAATTTTTATTACCACTGTGCTACTGGCAAGCATAAAACAGATGATCTTCACGTTTGTTATGGAGATTTCAAAGGAGAGATATTAACCTAATGGACGACCACCGTCTGTCTACAGACATGATTAATCGAATTCTTTGGTTGACCACAATTTGAGAACTGTGAGATCCAAAATTTTCTCTAAGAAATGAAAACATATCGCACAATTGTTTCTCGGCAGTTGAAGGCTTCGAAAAAGTGAAGAAACTGAATTCCGTACTTCCGGATGAAAAGAATGCGAGTAAAAAGTTGCCAGTTTGAGTTGCTCTCTTTTTCTCTTTCCGGACTGGAAAACGAAGCCCTTTTGCATGGAATCACTGTAAGCAATGAGAAAAAGATTTTTGGTCAGAACAGTTAGACACAAGACCGGTGTTTCGATGTACGTGCCTTCCAAAAATATTACAGATATTTTCTGCTACCTTTAAACACGCTAAGGATTATTGTATTTCAAAGGATTATTGTATTGGTCTTTCAAAGGTATTATTCGTCATTAAATTTTGCCTCGAAGAAAAAAACAGGAACTATAATAAGCAGAGTTTGAATGCATGCAACAAACTTGGTAAGGGAACATCAGAAGCTTGAAAAGAGCGGTGGTTCAATTTAGTGCACAGTACACCTTCTTGCGCTTCTCAATCATCAGTCCAAAATCTGCTAAGGCAAAAATATTATACTTAACCTCAACACACAATCACTCGCCTCATCCGCTCCTTTTTACTGATATTTATTAATTTTTGAGATTTTCAAACACAACGAAACTTTTGCTGTTAAGAACGAACTTATCAGAATATTTTTGAACTTTTACCTCTATAAAAAGTGTAAAATATTTGAAGATACGATGAAAAATCTGAATGCGTGTTCTAGGTACGTTAAAAGAAATGTATTCATCAACCTGACGCTAATTTCTCATTGGTAAATTAAAAATTCGAAAGGTTTCGGTCGCGTTTTATTAATTTTTAAAAAATTACATTACTCCACGAGGGACATTGTGATATTTCGTAGAGCAACACACTATAACGATCTTGGATGACTTTGAAAAATTCAACATGTGATGAAAACCTCATGCACAGATGAATACACATGAAAAAAATTGTAGTGCATGTAATAGCATGCTTGCTTCCTATTCACGAGGTTTCGGGTTCGACACCCGGGGGTGCAACGCTTTCGTCGGAAAAGAAAGATTAAAGACAAATATTGTGAAACCGCGACGCACCTCGGCACATGGACACTACTACTGAACTACTTCCAATGTCCCCAAGGTTTTATATCGATTTAACTCACGGAAAAAGTGCCCAGATACTCCGAGTTTAGAAGGACTTCAATAGAATGCAATAGTTGAAGTTCTTGTGAGCTAGTGAGGGCTTGGAGCTCCGTGTGATGAAGCCTGTGATGACAGCGACGCGCTCGCACGCACACCATCGACCACGCACGCTCCGTCCCTGCCACGGCACGGCAGGTGCGAGGGGACGGCCAGGCAGTAATAAAGCTTTCTAATCAAGGCGGAATCCCGCAAACAAAAAGTAAAGCAAGCCAAACGACAACAATCTTCTCTCGAAAGTAAATTGAGGGAGTTTTTCTTGCCTAATGATTAGGAGAATATCAGGTGACAGGGGAGAGCCTTTGCTGTGTTTGGTACAGTTTGTATGTTTGCTCAGACGTAGGTCGGCCCTTTGACTTTACTTCGATTTTTATTCAAAATAGCTTCAGTCGATCAGTCAAATCTTCAAATGTTGCTGTTCACTGACCCACACCGGCTTACTAAATCGTCTCATACAATTTCGATTGAGTTAAGTTTTCAGATTAGAGGGCGTTGTATGCGGTTACGTGATCCCTATACTCAGTTAACCAGTTTCGAGCGATATGCGCGAAGTGGATGCGAGTGTTGTATAGTTACGAGAAATTCCCTCACCTTCAGGAAAGTGATAGCCCACTGAAAGTGAATGCGAAAATCAAGGATACACTCATAATTCCGTGACGTCACTTCCTTACTCTAGAGGCTTGCACTCCTACGTTCTATTTGGTGGAGCCGTAAAACATTTCCAGATCAGTATACCTCTTTCTATAGGCCATCGCAGTAGTAGGGGCGCAGAATGGATCCATTGTTTCATGGGGGCTGCGTCTCTCTCTGATGCACCCGTCACGCTGAAAGTGCGTAGAACATCATTCAACGGACCATATGTAATATAAGTTTCAGTTCTCTACAGTTCAAATCTTAAACATACGGACCATAAGTAACATAAGTTTCAGTTCTCTACAGTTCAAATCTTAAACATACGGACCATATGTAACATAAGTTTCAGTTCTCTACAATTCAAATCTTAAACTTACGGACCATATGCAATATCAGTTTCAGTTCTCTACAGTTCAGATCTTAAATATACGGACCATATGTAACATAGTTTCAGTTCACTACACTTCAAATCTTAAATATGGTTCTGAAGATATATTTTATGATTTGTTGCTGTCAAAATTAAGGGGCTTCTTGTTTGAGATGCAACTTACTACGCCATATGGTATGACATTTTTAGGTTTGTTCACTAAATCATATGTTGACCATCAATTTCGGGGAGCTCTGGACGTATGACAATGACAAATTAGACTGCATGCCATGAACAAAATTTTCTCTAATAGATAGAGTTAAGGTTGATGATGCAAACGTCTCATCAAAAAATATACACAAACTACTGCTTCTTTACATCCCATATTACAAACCTTGTAAGCGTAAAGTGCGGTGCTATTGTAGCATATGTTCTTCAGCTCTGAAAGCAAATTGAACAAAGAGTAGCGGTCGGTCTCAAAATTTGTTCCACTAGGCATAGAGAGGGAACTATGAAAGTCAACCAAATTGGTGAATTTGTATTTTTATGATATTCATGTTAATGGGCACTGAACCAGAATAGAATATAATCCAGATAAGACCCCGTTGCTGAGATGTAAAAAACTCCATGACTCACCGCACACAGATATCTAGTCTTAGCCAATTAAACAGCATGAATTAAAATAATAAGAAACAAACTCATGGTAAAGCACGCCTTCGAATCGTAAAACCCGATTGTGTCGGCTAATTTAAATTTGGTGTGCATAACGGACCAATTCATATTTTTTACGAGGTGGTTAAATGTTTCGGTCTATTGTCACGTACTTGATTTGGATCTCATAAAATTTCTGGGTGTATATAAGGGCGAATACTTTTTCAGTAAATTATATTTTCTTGCAGGGCAGGCAATAGGGTATTACGGTATTACCCACCGCGCGTGCAGTCACGTCGTTGTCAATACACACTAGTATTCCTAACATAAACTTTCCAATGTAACCTGACTGTAGCTAGGCTAAAATAAACTTAACCCATAAATATAACACATGTAAGAGAAAAAACAAGGGGGAGAAGAAAAGAAACTCTGTGAAACTCACACGCTGGAGTCAGAACCTTAATTACTTCATACACGAAAGACTTCCGAATCTCTACCGAGTGACTCATATTTTAAATTTCTCAGTGAAAGCTGTGAACAGCGTTTGAGTACCGCCATAATTGGCATGGGGCTGGTTATCATGTACGATCAATTGGTGTTGAGCTAGTGTTAGTGAGAACAAATTGCAGAAATGTTCAACGTGTTAAGGATTTAACATGGGAGAAACAGCATTTTTGTTGACGGCATGCCAATTCTCCGGCAATGAATTGAAAAACGAATCACAACCTCGTCGTCGAATGAGATAGAGCGGAGTGAAGAGATAGATGTACCAAAGCAGGCCAACCTTTCACGTACCAGAGGGTGGCCTGCTTATCGATGTCTTTCTTTTCAATAAATATTGTGGGGCACAGAAATTATTCTCAGAGCTCAGGAGATGGTGTAAGCAGAACGGTCGTTTCTGGAGCATCCAATAATCTTATTATATACTTACCGTCAAGGAACAGGCGTTATCGGGAACCGTTTGCTTTGCCGGGAAAGATGATATCAGATCGTTGTCCTAGAGACAATTCATGAGCCTTTGAAGAGTATCTGTAACACAGATCTTACTGAAACTTGGAACCTTGACGGTCCCTCTCCTCCAAGCTGAGATCGAGAACATGATAATTCGACTGCTTATTAATGCCCTTGTTATCGCCGGGTCCCATCCCTGGTGAGCTTCCTACATCAGCAGGTCTGTACTCAACAACCAACCGATCACTTGACGGAGCTCTCACCTCTCGAAAATCTTCGTGAACTTCTCACAAGAATTCTCTCTCTGATCCTTCCTCTTGAGATCAGCTCTACCTACTGCTCTGGAAGACGTTAAGGCTTTCAAGTTCTTTTGGAGTAGCGTGAGAACTATTCAGAAATTTCGAATCTCACGAGCTTCAAGGCTTCGAACTAAGGCAGAAAATCAAAAAGGCCATGTCTAGAGTTGTTGATGAAGGATTACAATTTATTAATACACGTATATGATGACTCTATAGGTAGACTATCCGCAACTGTACAAGATATAAGTCTGAAAGTTTACAATGAATGTTTCGCACATTTAACGGCGTACAAAAACTTGTTACTTCCTGTTGATCATCGCTTTTATACGATTTTGGTCAATTTATTTTTCCTCTTTTACTTAACTAGCGCTGGATGGTATTTTAAACTAAATGTTGTTACAAGAATTGGAATCCTATTTCACGCCCTATAATTTCATTAATTTTGTTGTTTAACTTTCATGCGAACTTATTACCCTCTGAAAAGCTTATGTATATTTTCTTGATTTATTCACGTAAGTCAAAACTCCTCGAATTAAAATTGTTACTGTTATGTAATAAAACTTTCTTTCTTTCATTGCAAACGCAAAAAATGACAGCATTTAAGATCCATGTCGAAAAAATAGGATCACTCATGATTGAGGTTTAAATTAGTCACATTATCTTAAGCGCAAAAGACGATTGCAGTATTTTTAAAGAAAATGAAAGAAATAGTACTTAAAACATTACTTAAATCATACCTTTTAATGAGAACTCTAAAATTACGTCAACATCACGTAAAAGATATTTGTTTCATAATGATTATTTTGTTCAAGTTCAAAATCGCAAAAAGCAATGAAGTTGACGGAATCTGCAGTGGTCACTCAGCCACTCGTTCACCCATCAATATTCATTGTCTTTGACTGCCTGAAAGAAGATGTCAGTCAGACGTAAGAAACGTGGACGCCAACTCGAGTGCGCAAAAAGCAGAAAGCGGACACGGTGGCTCGTAAGAGAAGATTATGCCGTTTAAGGGCCTCAAGTGAAGGTATGTCCTGAGGCAGTTAGGTATCGAGCCAGTGGAGATTAGGGCCGCTATGGCTCAGCTCCTCCAATTGGCTGAAGCAGCGGCAGCCACTTGAGCTTGTTAGTACAAGACTGAGAGGAACGAGGCCTCAACAAGATGAGGGAAGCTCGCTGCCATTAGTGCCTCTGCAGGGCGTCTCTTGAGGCTTCCTTGTCCTCCTCCGCCTGCCACATTCCCCTGCCGAGCGGCCGAGCTGCGCACCAAAACGCTCCCCAGAACCTGCCGCTGGCGGCCGCCGTCAAGCGAAAACTCGTGAAGCGCACCAACTTGTACCGTTCTGGGCTGACAGTTCCTTTACTTATGACTAATGTTAAAACACGAGATTTAGAATGGAGATATTGAAGTAAATACTTTTAAACTAAATTAGAATATCATTCTAGAGCATGAGTTTGATCATGACGGTTATTGAAAAGTGTGGGGGAAAACATTTGATAACATTTAGACATGAGATTTTGAACAGATGAAAAAGGAGTAAATACTGCCAAATCAAATTAAAATATCACGTTTGAGCGACACTTTAATAACGACAGTAATATAAAAGGACATACAAAAGAAATTATCTGAAACTTTCGAGTCTGAGCAGTTAATCGATGCATTTTTTCACTTAATTTGTCAGTGATAATGGGTTAATTCGCTTGATGTTTAAATTAAATATGCATTGAGTAGAGATGCTCTCGTACTCTCTGTATCGAACCAAGTTAGGGAAAAAGGATTTACAAGGGAGTCACGAAATTGGAAGAAACGGGGAAAAAGCTTCTCTCAAAAAATTGCGACTTCATTACTATGATGCACGTAAAATTCACGTGTATCCCTGTTAATAAGTCATAACGAATACTAAACTCGAGCTTAGTTTCTTATAAAACTTACAAATTGAAGTTAATGAAAGAGAAAAACATAGCTTCAATACACTTGCGTTGCATTGGAATGAATTCGAAAAACATTACGAATTAGTTTATCTTAAAATCACGAGTCAGGAGTCTCAATTTGATTGTTTTAAATCAGGAAGAGATGATTCGCTTATGTAAAATCAGGAGCAGATGATTTGCTAATGAAAAATCAGGAGCAGATAATTTCCTATGTTGATCCATTGGTTATTATTGTGGTTATGGCAGCTGTCAAGAACCTTGCATATCTACACCACTGTGTATGGATATGAGATCATGTAAAACCTTTAAATCATGATTGTGAGGAGAGAATAATATTTGTTCTCCCTTAACGTTCGAGGAGAAACTTAACGTTAAGCTACAAACGGTCCTGCTGTGAGATACTTAGGGCACTTTAAATTCTCTCGAGCTCTACAATATATGTGTCCAATACTATCAACTTGAGCACCTCGTTCACTGTGTTTGCACATGGTGCCTTGTGCTTCGTGCGCAGGCATAACCTCATACACTAATAGGTGCAGACGCTGGCATTCTCTTGTTCCCTCCAATCGCATTCCTTGTGTCAACATTGATACTTTGTGCGGCGTACGTTAATATTGTCCAGGATACCTTGTGCAGTATACCTCTACACCTCGTGCAGTGTAAGCTAATGTTAATTGACCAGTATACCTGCACAATGTACACTGGAATTGACCTGTATGAGTTTAACTCGGGCAGTGTACACTAATATTGACCAGCGCAATTTGTAAAGTATACACGCGTATTAACTTGTACATCTTGTGAATTTTGCTTTCTTCTTAACTATTATACAGCCACAGGCGGCAGTGTAATTCAACGGTAGCTGATGTTGCACCATTATATTTGGTGCTCTGGCAAGTTCGTGCTTATTTTTAAAGGAAAGAAAAAGGTCAATAAATATAAGCCATCACATTTTCGATCAACGAAATGTGAACCATTTTGCTGCACAATGCGTCTCTATCTTTCCTTTATATAAATTGAAAATACCCTCTTTCCAGAATTGCAGTGGCTTCATGACAAAAATTTCATCAAAGTATTTTTTTAAGTAATCCAAATAAATGAAATTTTATCCTTAAGACTATTCTGCAAAGACTGGATTAAGAGGAAATCCAAAGGAGCAATATCTGGTGAATATGGAAAGTGGCGTGACACATCAGAGCCAAGCTACAATAATTTTTGTTTGGTTTCCGAAGAAACGTGTGGTCTTGCATTATCCTGATGGAAAATAACACCTCTCCTAGTTGTTGGCCAATTCTGGATGTTTTTTCTTGAATTGCTGATTTTAACTCGTCAAATTGGAAGAGTATTTTTCCACAATAAATCGTCTGGTTACTTAGGAGAAGCTCACAGTACAGAATTCGTTTCCAAGCCTACCAGACACAGAGTAAAATTTTCTTTAAAGGTGAAGACCCACTTTTGGGGTAGCTATAGGAGAGGCTCATTTCACTCACTCCAGGATTGCTTTCTCTAATCATTTCGGTACACAATTCATTTCTCATCTCCTGTCACAATTTGCTTTAAAAATGGTGCATTGCTATTCCGTTTATAAAGAAAATCACAGATGGGAATGCGATCAAAATATTCTTCTCACTCAAGTCATGTAGCACCCAAACGTCGTAGCGATTTGCGAACCCAAGCTTCACCAGGTGCTCATGAACGGCGGATTTTGATAGGGTGAGGCTTTCTGCCAATTCTCGGGTTGTGCAAAGTGGGTTATTCTCAATTAATGACTTGATTTGGTCATCATTAGTAGAGGATGGCCTGCCTGATCGCTCTCCATCAATAAGGCTACAATCTATAGCTCGGAACTTAACGAACCACTTCTGTACACTTCTTTTGGATACAAAAAATAAATAAAAATCATTTATTCCGAAATCACCCACAGACAAAGCATGGTTCATCAGGTTTTCAATCAGTTACACTACAGCTTCATAATTAAAATTTGGAGGTCACAAAGAGACTCCAATTGGGATCAATGAAACTACAACCCTAAAATTACGGGTGGAAGTGGCTTTAAAACTTCGAATTGTGATTTTGAATTCTATGCTAACCACGAAAAGTTAAATACAACCCAAAACCTTCGTGTGATTTTTGTGCATACTTCTTAAAATCAAAATTACAGTGTAAAGATCGCCTATTGCAATCTCGATTCTCTTATACTCATGATAGACCGTAAAATGATAGAGGAATCATCACCGTAAACTACGGATATTTTTTTATTGTTGGCGAGGCATTTTCTCCTATAAGGAAAAAGAAAAGCACCAAAAGCCCAGATGATCTTCTTATCTTCCATTTTAAAGGGTTACAGAATTAACAAAGGTTGTAGGATCTCAAACTTTCCTGAACCAAAAGATAGCTGGAACTGTGTTCGAAATGGAGGTGAAGTCAAATCTAATTTTTCGCACTCAATCATGTTCTGAAATAAGTCGAAAGATGAATTACTAAAAATCTGCACGAACTATATGGACAACCTAATACTCCTAAGATATTTCATAGCAATAAAGCTACGTAGTTCTCTATCACACTACAAAGTTTACAATTATTTCTATAACATACATGACTTGCTAAGAAAAATTCTTTACTGTAGAGTTAAAATCGTAATTCATGCATTGAAGTAATAAACTATCTTCGGGCCCTGACGCTTGTCTCCATGCCGATGTACAAGACGTTCAAATTTTGACAGTAGACAGGGACACGCAAGATAAACACTTTTTCACGAATACAAAATTTTCTAAAACTCCTTAGCTTTCAAGGTACTGAAGTTTAAATTTTAATTTTGATGCCTAATTAATAACATTTCCGTTTCTGAGAAATATTATAATGGTAAATGAAACAAATATCAGTGAAACAAATATTTTAACATACAAACTTTACAATAACTGTTCCAAATATCTGCCCCCTGCATCAATGCAGGTCTGGTACCTCTTCCGAGTGAATTGTTGGACAAAATGCAAAAGTTTTGGTTCTTCTGCAATATTAAATGCTGCGACCGCTATCCATGCGACATGATCCATGACGGACTCGACCGGTGATTCTTAAATCAATTATTTCATGAGGCCCGGAAAAATAAATCTGAAGAACTCATGTCTGGAGATCTTGCAGACCAAGCCATTAGTCCATTACTCTCTATCCAGCTATTCGAAAAGGCGTCGTTCAGATATTGGAGAGCATTCCTGTCGGAATGGGCCGGAGCTCCGTCGTGCTAGAACCACATTCGCCTGCGAATACCTAGAGGCGCATCCTCCAGCAGTTCAGTCAATACGATCCTTAGAACCTTCACATAAACTGGTCCATTTACCGGAGACGGCATTAGATATGATCCAAGAAGATAGTCATCGACAATTCCAACCCACACATTGACACGAAACTGATGCTGGTAGTTAAGCCAATGCACTTCAACAGGGTTATCCTCTTGCCAGTCGAACAAGTTATGAGTGACGAACATTCCGTTGTGTGTAAAAGTGCCTTCGTCGGTGAAGAGAATTGAGATGCTCCAAGGAATTTTCATTGCCCTGTTGCCATAGGCACCAACAAACTGTACGCGTTGGATGTAATCGGTCGGAGCAGATCCTGAACTTTCTTAGAATGGTAAGGATGGACATGATTGTCATTGAGAACATGCCACACGCTGGCGTGGATCGGTTTTTCCTAAGTCACGTGTTCTAGCTCAGGTGTTTGCATGACACGTGTCACGAAAGAATTGCAGCATTTCGTCCTCAATTGCATCACGTAATTTCCTGGGCCTACAAGAACCTCTCCTGTTTGCGTTAAAGCTTCCTTGTTCGCGTAGACGGCGATGTGTTTTTAAACGTGTGGTGTCCGATCAAATATCGATTGGGAAAACACTCCCGACAAAACCTAGCAGCTCCTCTAGCACTTGCCGTTGGCCGCACCGTAAGCCATATGCATAGCCACAATTTCTTTATTTTATAAACGTGCCATGGTGTCAACACGCGTCGCAGAGTAAACTGACTCGATTATTTGGGAGCAATCAAGTGTTGCCAGATTTAAAGGTACCCTTTAATTTGAAATTTACTTTTTAGAGACCCGAGAATGTGACACACTAGGCATCGTTAAATTTCAACCTTCAGTGTTTTGAAAACTAAGGTATTTTGAAATATTTGGAATTCGTTAAAAGGTGTTATTTTGCGTGTCCTTGTCTACTGTCAGAGATTGTAACACCGTGTATGCACGAGAACCATACGACAATGAGTAGCAGATGAATTGTACGCAATGTAACCTCCAAAAGGTATAATAGACAATTAATTAGTAACTCGTAACAGAATAATAAATGAACTTTTCAAGACATGCCTTCCGGCGGGCACAGGTGATGTTAACTCTTGAAAAATGTAATGCTGTAACTTGCAGCTTGCAGGCAGCGAGTATGTTTTCGATCTCACAAGCTGTCTGCTTTTTTATGGAAAATTTCCCAGTCAATACATTTTAGTTCATTTTCTACTTAACCACACTACAATAGCGGATTTGGTTAGTTTTTTGAAATGCGCATTTTTTGTTCACGAAGAATATTGTGCGGAAAATATTTCCGGAAATGGGGAAAAAATTCTTGAATATCCAGAAGACGGAAAAGATTCTTCCATAGCATAGTAGACTGCTGCTATTTATAGAAGGTGCGTGAATGAAGTGTTTTACAACCAAGCTAAATTAAAAGTAAACAAAACCAAAAATGTTTAATTTGAAAGTGAGTGCGCGACGCAACCTCTTCTAACAGTCCTCAGTGTTAATGGTTAACCACATCTAAATGCAAGTCAACGAAAAGGAGGCAGTGTCCCATCGAAAGGGTAAGACGCTTTGTCGTCTTCCACTGCTTAGCTGATCTTTCATGGCTTAGAGCTTGCCTTGGAGCATAAAGAGGTCGAACAAAATCGTTGCAAGAAAAACTAAACAGAAAAAAGAGAGAAATGGCAAGAAAGAGAAAAACAAGCGAGAAAGAAAGAGAAGATCAGCGAGAAAGAAAGAGAAAAACTAGCGAGAAATAAACAACATAAAGAACAACTCAGTTTGGAATAAAAGGTTTTGCCGTCAATTGAAATTAAATATATAACTCTGGACGGGTTCCCGGACCCATTGAGATCGACAGTTTTTTGAAGGTGAGCACGAGCAGCGAGTAATTTTTTGACGGTAAGATGCTGCGCTTAGGGACACAAAGAAGCTCAGTAGTGGAATTAAAAAACTTTCTCGCAGTTAATTGGTCTTGACTCAAAAACCTGAACCAAGATGCATACATACTGTATCTTATTTTACTTTACAGCGCTCGTACATACTGTATCTTACTTCACAGCGCTCTTACATACTGTATCTCACTTTACAGCCCCCATTGATGAAAATTCTCTGATTGTCCTGATTAATTAACTATACTGTGGCTTCAAAATTGCTTATGCTGTTTTGAAGGGGAGAAATTCAATGAGAAATTACAAATTTGGAAGCATCTTGAGTAAAGCTGCGTTAGTCCAACTATAAATATCATACATCCGTGTATGCGAATGCTTCAAAGCATGACTCCGCTTTCGGTAATTGTGCAACGTGCACCTAACCGCATGTCGCTATCGTGTAGTGTAGTAATATAATGTAACATAAAGTATGACGTTTTTATTAGGGATTATTGTCACACTGAGGCACAGTGCTACGCGAAATTATTTGACACATAATGAAACTTTACTGATCGCATCAATAATTTGCTAAATGAGACTGAAATTTATCCAATATTTACAATTTCATCTAAAATCTGAAATGCTTAAAAAGTATATCATCTTTCGATTTGGTGAAATACTACAACAAAATTCATTTAATAAATAATTTCATAGATTACATTCGAAAATCATTTGACTGTGGTTTTATTTTACTTCGGCATGAACCTGAGCTATGTAGTACAAAGAAAAGCTGGAATTCGAAATCCCTGCCAAGAAACCCAGAAACGGATCGTTGGTGAAGGACTCAAAGTTCAGGAATGGCATCACGAGTTTCCTCATTTCAAATCGTCTGAGACTTCGTGGAAGTTGAAACCGAGAGTTCTTCTAAGAAATTTGTGCAGTATTCAAAAGCTAATTGAAATAATTCTTCGTACACAAATTGTCGAAATTCAATCAAGTTTTCAGAAAAAAATTCACTGATAATCTACTGCAGAGGTCTATGGATGCAGTACAATCGAACAGCGATTACAGAGCAAAACCTTAAAAACTTTTACTTCTGGGGCTTTGAAAATCTTGCCATAAATTTTTCTGGGAAACATCTTCATGGTTTCCTCCATACCAGTGGAGACAAGTTGAACCTAATTAACGTTTAGGATAGATTATGTTCTTGAATAGCGACTCACTGCTGAGGAATAAAGAATAAAATTCACTCTTTCAAATACCATTCTTGAACATTTATACACGGACATCAAATGAATATAGGGACTTTACAGATTTACACAGGTTTTGAAAAAAGAGCGAAATGTCAGATTTTTTGCTCGATTTCGTATCTCATCAGTTTCTAAGCCCATCGCCTTTCAAGAATAACTCACTGCCCTTCCCTGAAATGTGGGATGCCAACGATTTAATTTTTTGGGGGATAAACTTAGAAGAAATGAATTTTACGTATCGTTAGTACATCTTTCTAGAGTTCATTCAAATAAAATTCATTCAATTAATTTCACTGTAATACTGTAACTTAAAAATTATGATTGCTTTTTTAAGCGATTGAGAACCACAGTTTTCTCAAAGGTAAACATGAGCAATCAATCATTTTTGAATGGCAAAATCCTGCGCCTAGGACTGGCGAAAAGCGTTGGAGGAGAATAAAACTTTCATTGATCTAAAATTTCTATAGATTAATAAAAATGAAGAGTAGATGCTCAGAATTCTTACTTTACAGCACCTATTGATGAAACTATCCTATAATGGATTTTCATGTTCAAAAATTGTTTTAGAATTTTTTACGTCGCTTCGTCGTCAAAAAATTATTGTATAAATTAAACATTTGAAAGCCCCTTGAACAATTCAGCGTTCAGCCAACTGCAAATATTATCAGCTATTCCGAAAGAATGTCTAGCGAGCTGAACTTAACTTTCGTTTTCTCTGCCCACATTTCATGTTTCACCATTGCAAACGACGCGAATTCTTCTTCCCTCCTCGCGATAGATGGCGCTGTTTAAAGAAGTCAAAGATCTATTCAAGACGCGTTCAGGCAAAGAGAATTCATTGGCGGCGTGTTTAAAATGTGACAGTGGCAGCGTGGAGAGCATACAAATGACCTCATCCCTTTAAGGCAGGACGGAAGGCTGTCTTACCCCTCGTCACTCCGGCTTACGAGAGTTGCTCGAGTCCGTCTACCACTTCCAAGGTGCTCGGGCTCTGAGAACTCAGCCTCGGACTACTGATCCTTGACACTCATGTATGTTTTGTGCTCCTAGGATTCTTGTATACGTGTCCTTTAATCCTTCACTGACATAGAAAAGCTTCGAGAGAAAAGCTCAAAAAAATGATTGATTGTTTTTGGGCCAATGTTCGCTCAAGTTCGTTTTGCTAACATCGCGAACACAGTCCATGCGAGTTAAAACAGTTCCTGGAGGCGTTGAATACCATTTGGTCAACATGTCAGAGATTAAAAAATATAATACCAACAAGAAGAACATTGTGATGCCATCACATTTTTGAAATTGGAAATTTGTGGGAAAATTTTCCATCGAATCGCTAGAACATTCTCAGCAAAGAGGCAGCTCACATTCGACTGCCACAATAGCGAAGCCCTAAAGCATTCCAGATTTGAACCCAGTCGCACAGGTGCACAAGGTTGAGTACAAGTCTACTTTGCCGAGGTCTCCGAAAGCGAAATCAGGATCTGATCCCATACTTGCGGATTGGTTTCCTTTCAAAGAATAGTTTTTTTCTGATAAGTGGCACTTATTACTTATTGTCTTTTTTATCAAGTTCCAAAGCAGGAGGACTCAGCAATCCTGGGTAACATGCTAAACATTGGGAAAATGAAGCTCATTGGTTAAGTCAAAATATAATTAAATAAATTCGCATATCGTGAACACGGGTTGAAATTTTCGGGTCTCGTTATGTAATAAAAGCTAATAAATTTTCGACAAGGTTGTTAACCAGTTACTTTTCAACTGAATATGAGTTCTGCATTTTATTCATAGTTAGTGCGGTTATACATGATTTTTCAATTAATTGTTTATAATGCACTATTAAAAACATTTTTCCACATGATAAATGGAAAGCCTTGTGTGAAGCATAATAAAAGGGTCATAATAGGCGCTTTCAAAAATTGCAGTTTGATTCAAAAGTCTCCGGAGCCCAGGAAAGGTTTTAAATTAATTTTTCCAAGCATTTAAAAAAAACGCTATTTGAAAATGATGAACATAAATTGAACGTACGTTAAAATCTTTTCTGGCTAGACTTAGGTCCACAAAATGCCACCGCGAATATCTGCCTTGTGTCATGCTCACCAGGCTAGCGTTACTCCAGCCCCCGCTCAACACAGTTGGGAGGAGGATATATCAAAACGTCCAATCCACAGGAAAATATGCAATTTTCTCCATAAATGACCGCGGTGTAATTCATACCTCCGAATACGTACATCCTACGAATTACACATTTTTTCAATGTGTCATTTCCTAATTTAGTGTCAAGTCAAGACTGAATTTGACTGGAATTTTATTTCCTTCTGCATGCGGAATTACAACTCTGATTGGTTCAATAATTTATACATACATACATACATACATACATACACATACGTACACGTTGTTTGAAAAATTTGAGTATCAAATGCCGATCTGTACTTTTAAATACATTTAGCACAAATTTCGTGGTAAATACGGCCAAAAATACTCCGATATACAAGTGAATTTTCTGTTATATTGATTGATTTCCAAGGATGGGTGACACTTCTAATTATTTTATAAAATAAATAATCAACTTGAACCTCTAATCTGCTTTTATTTGCTGAAGCTTGTAATTGATAATGCACATCAACATTTTGCGATATTAATTCATAATTCGTCTTAACAATTGTTTCCTGGCACTTACCGTATATACGGAAATTCAGCTAAATATTGATTAACTTTCTTTATTTGGACGAGTAATTATAACCGAACTTTGTTCACTTTTTGATAATTCATACTGTTTCTGTCCAGTGCACACATAATGATAAGGTGCTGTACGTCATGTGCGTGTAGAGGCTTCCAAGATTCTTGCTCAAATGCAGCATATTGCTGGCTGTTATATATGCAACATGCTCTGTCCTATATATGGTGTTCATAAGACTCTTTACAGATTTGACATTGATTAGACGGGTAAATTATAGGACGTTTCAATTTTACTTGTTTCTTGCTAAACACTAGATGTGAAAGTATGTGTATTCCACTATGAGCTGTGGAGCAAGTCAAATTAATAATTGCCTTTGTGATTGAAATTTCAAACTGTTCAGACTTTAGGAGCACACTACATGTATATTATAGTATATTATATATTGGTATAGTATAATCTGGTATTTTTTCTTAGCTTAGGATGACTGGCATTATGCAGAATATTGAGTTTTTACACAGGTAGGAAGTTTTCAACCCACGTGCCTAAGCCTCTTCTGAGCCACGGTCTGCTGAGAGTGGGATCCTCGAGCGCGCTGTTCGGGAGACTGGGACAGACGTCAAGACTCGAGTGTGGGAATTTTATACGTAGCGTCAAGTCAAACATAGCCGCTGTTTGTCATAGTAAGAGTAATTTTAGTAATACGCAGTAGACTTTGTTTGATATTCTATGGAATTGTGAACAAACATCTTATAGCAAAGGTTTGTAGAAACGTGAGATTTTTCGCTTTATTCGCTTTTGCCACGAGTTTTTTGAATGTTGCTTTTTCTGACTTGTTGAAGTTCTGTTACGTATTTTTTTTAGTTATTTAGGACAAATGTTAAGATATCATACCGCAAAATTTTGAGGTGTATTATTTTCCCATACGTCCGAAAAAGTATTCGTAGGAACTGAACAAGAATTTTAAAGTCTTTATAGCAAAATAGGTTGTCCAACACTTGAATCTATCAGAAATCTATTCACGGGAGCTTGGAGAGGAAAGCCAGCATGTCTAGATGGATGGTCCGAGAAAATTCGGTAGTCGCGCGCCCTGCAGAGCGGAGTGGGCTACGCCTGCCACAGCCCAGCATGCTCAACAAATTCACACAAAGCTTCCTATGTCGCTTCGTGGGGATCATTGAAGCCTGCTGTTGTGGATGGCCCTGCGAAGTGCCTCGCAACTGCTGGGCGCCCTCAGCAGCTCGCCGTTGCTCCGTCGGCACAGCGCTGTGCTGACTTTTAACGTCTAACAACTTTAGTGCAACGCGACCTTCTAACAAAACGATATTTGCTGGGATCAGCCAGAGAATATCATCGATATAATGAAGACACAAAAGGTGGTAACACTTGGTGAAAAAGTCTATTAGATTTGGCATTGTAACTATTCATAAAGTGAACTCTGGCAAACAATGTGGATGAACACAGTATTTTATGAGTGAGAAGTTTCCGAGCGACGTACATCGGCTTTGAAATTTCAGTTATCTTCTCGCGACACACATCAAATATAAAATCTCATGATTGTGCTCTGTGAGTCCTATACTGAGTCTTCTATCATCTTCAGTGAGTCTTCAGTGAGTTCGACAACCATTTTTAAAAAATATTTCTAAGATAGAAAGGCACGCTTTCCCAATGTTTACAGTGTGTGTCAATCATTTACTTCAAGTTTTGCAATAACGGCTTTGAAATCTTTTATTGACAATCACGTGAAAGCATTAACGGAACCGTTTAAGTCATGGCTACTTGAGTAAAAATATTTTGTCCACCATTATATTTTTCATATTACATTGGAGTACATATATATAATTCGATTATCACAAAATTGTGAGTAAATATTAGCTTCTGCATTGCAAGTATCTATTTGTCAAATAAGTTCAATAAAAATTTAATTTAGAAAAGTGAAATATTTCTGAGAAGGAATTTCTTGGCTTCACCTTGTGTGGCTATATTTTGAAATCATAATTAAAATATGCGAGACTGCCGCAGTTGCTTGTGAAACCCCCCGTATACTTTTAGACTCCCAATTTCCTAATTCTATTTTCTGAGCTCGCACGACAGAGCTTTGCAAAGCTGGCTAAAAATGTGTAACTACGATAAACTTGAGTCCGTCGTGAGGTTTCTTCCACCCTGAGGTTATGAATATAATTGAGAATGTAGATGAACATATACAGGTTAACGAATAAGGATATTCGAAAACCTCACAATCCAACTAAATTATTTGCTTATAATGTTTTGACTGTTTGAATATCGTAGCACATTACAAATCTGACAGGACAAAAAACAGAGCATATTTTTTTATTATTGCTACATTCACTAGCGCAGATATATACACGAAAAGAGGTGGTTGAGTGTAAATATATCACATGAAGAAAGATTCATGAAGACATAATAATCAGTATAAAATCTCTCTCTGAACTGTAAAAGACCGAAGTTTGTCTGATAATTTATCGACAATCACGAGTTAGAACAGCCGCTGACTTCGTATCCTGACGAAACAGCGGAGGTCCTGGCAGGCAATACAGTCACCGAAGCGATACTTGCATTAGTGACGAAACAATGGAGGTCCTGGCAGGCAATACAGTCACCGAAGCGATACTTGCATTAATGACGAAACAGCCGAGGTCCTGGCAGGCAATACAGTCACCGAAGCGATACTTACATTAATGACGAAACAGCCGAGATCCTGGCCGGTAATACAGTCACCGAAGCGATACTTACATTAATGACGAAACAGCCGAGGTCCTTGCCGGCAATACAGTCACCGAAGCGATACTTGCATTAACGTTGCATCGGCTGGAGTTGCGCAAGGGTGACGCTCGACGGTCGATGAGAGAACGAGAATCGCATTCCCAAACACGATCCGCTGGTAAAGGTCAAGCAGGCCATTACCCACTTGACATTTCTATAATTGACGCATACGTTGGAATTGTTTATAGCTGAACTTAGCACTTACAAGGGACGGTTTCCATTGCATTTTAAACTCAAGGTGAGATTCGAAAGGAATTGCAGATCTTATACAAAAGGCGTTAAATTAAATGATTAGAAATTCCGCGCGCCGAAAGGTACCGCTTTCGTGCACGGTGAGGTAAGAATAGCAGTCAATTCAATTTCATTTGTTAGGCTTATCTTGTCGAGTATAATGGTGGCAAATAATGCTTAAGGTCGGTGCTCGGTGGTGCGCTGGCTGGTCGTCGGGCTGGGCACCCGCTCCCTCGCCCCCCGCCAGTGATGAACACATTTTACTCATTACTGCCTATTCATAGCTGCTGTGGCCAGCCATTGCCCCCTCCCTCATTCCTCGGCCACCCCTTGCTCAGGTCTGTCCCATTCCTGGTAGCGCTCCTGCCCCCCACCCCGTCCCTCTCCCGTTCTGATCAGTTCGCTCCGTTCTGCCTCCTCAAACTCTGAAGGTACACTGAGGTCGCGTCTCTATCTTTATCATTGCGACCTGAATCGTGGAAGTCAAACGAGGCTTTCGTCTCACATTTCCGGTTACTCCTGAGATTTCTCGAACTACATCACTTCATTTTATGCTTTACACTGTCCATGCTTGAAGCTTTGTAGCGAGTTTTTTCATACATGTAGGCACTTCGAGTATCGGCTTACCATGTCCAAAACATACACGCGTTCGTTCGGGTATTAACAAGTTACAGACAAAACGTTTCATGCGGTAAGAAGCATCTTTAACAATTATATTCCCTGTTTTTGACTTGTGTTCACCTAGTAATGTTTGCGACTCTGAATTAGACCTCATATATCCATGTGGAACAAGACTGAAAACTGTTGGACCTCTAGCATGGGACTATTATTTTTACGTTCTAGAAAATCGGCTGTTTGCTTAGCGGATACATGATACATATATTGCAATATTTCATGACATGACACGACTTTGGGGCATAATGCCTAGCGTACAGGTTAGCATTTGGTAGCACATTTCTATTTTGGTCAGATTAATATTTTTTACACTGTTTTACTTTTCTCAGCAAATGCTTTGACGTTTTTGTAGCGTCGGACTCTAAGGTATTTGACGCTTTATGAGATTTTTACAGATCTCAAGAATAATTTGCTACTTAAACGGGAAATTTCTCTCATATATTCAAATTCAACTTATACGTGAGATTCGACAAATTTTTAAAAAATATTTTAAAAACGTCTACCGACAAAAATGACGGCATTTCCTTAGCAACCATGTTAACTCTTTAGTGGACAAGAGGCGCTAAAGCGCAACTGAGCAGTTCCTTTGTATAACCTTAAACTATTTATTCTGTGAAAAATACAAGTAAAAACAAATTATAATCTAGAAGGTCAAATATTAACTCTAAGGGGAAATTTATACACGTTTCTAACATACGCCGCACAGATATTGCAAGGTATTGAGTAGGATCAACTTAGCAGTAATGCAATGACTCAGCTCTTGGTCACTAAAGAGTTATAAGCAAATTAATACATACATTTGATCAGAAAACCATTTCGAAATGTTTCGTTTTCAAGTTCAACTGTATCAAAGCTCCCTATTTCAAATATACAAAATTCCAATACATATCACCAAGAGACCTACAAAATGTTTGATGATGATGGAACCGACGTTCTGGAATGCCAAAAATGGCTTCCTAGGTTAAATTCCGATCGAGAATTTGTGGTAGTTGTAATTGACGGCTTTTGCAGAATACTCAACAGTCATTCAGAGAATTTTTGTCCGTGACAGATGGTTAAAAGTCACATGAGTATCTTTCGTAAATGTCTCACGGAAAATTCCTGTAAAGGTAAAATAAAAACAGAAGCCTTATCAAGAATATGAATTCAAAATGTTGAATACCTTCACTTACGAGTACCTTCACTTACGGTGTATCAAAAATGTTTCTAACATATATTCTTCATGATTTCTTGAATTCGGCTCGAGATCACTCGAATGTATAACGTGTAAGACTAAGTCTATACCTGAGTAGAAAGTTACTGCTGACGTATATGAAATTTCATTGTGTGAGATACCGTTGTGCCGCATCGTGTAATGTCTCAGACATAATGCGAAGATATGCGTTTCCCAAAATATCCCGGATTTTGAAAAACAAGTGAATGTCAGATTCTGGTGTGCGGTCTCCAAACTGTCCGCTAAATAGAACGAAATCCGATGTAGTCTGTTGCTAAGAGCGGTGCCTGCAAGCAGGGATTCAGAATAAGAGGAATTGTACGTTTCTTTTCTGGATTTGTTTTAATTTAAGTTAAAATATAAAATTTACTTAATTTATCTGCAGTAACAATGACTTATTTCCGTAGGTAAAAACAATGAAATTTCAATGTGAAATTAGCAAAGGGACAAATGACCTGCAAGCAAGAAAAGACGCCATCAGTAAAAATAAATTGATTTCAATAACCGAGTAACTACCAGTAGAGACTTAACACGTAGAAACACGTAAACGCATAATTCTGTCTAATGGCTGAAGTGTCGATATACACTTGCACATCTATTCAAACTGTCGGTAATTAGTCGGAAGAAAATGATTGCCGAATGGTAACTGGTGACTCATATGCTGATAAATAAAGAAGAGCGTCAAATGGGATAAGTATTTCAAAACTCGTAACAGCGATGGTATAGGACGAAACAAAAATATATTTATTTGAACGCCGATTTAGAAAAAAAAAAAAAAATCTTAACATCGACGCTATGGTTGTTTTTAATCGGGCGACGGCATCAACATTTTGTGATTTAATTTCAGTACTCAGTCGAATTAGCCCACACGAACTAGAAATAATTTTTAAACGAACGCTGTTCATACTTTCAACTGAAACATCCGTATTTTGCTTCAGCGGCGATTAAGGGGGAAATTTATTTCATCATTTTCCCCCATCACAGTTTCGAAACAATTGTTGATATTTGTTGATATTGAACGATTGCACAGGTTATGATGCATGGGCTTGATGATATTTCAATGATCTCAATCATCAAGGTTCTAGACAGCGGGTGTGGAAGGACGAGGACGTGCTCGAGCATCTTAAGAGATGAAGTGTTCGGAAGATACGTGTACATCAATTGCGACCGGAAGAGACAGGTGATGGCAAAGTTTTCATTTTCAGGAGAGCCACAAGTACATCCACAGTAAAGCGGACATTGAAAGTAATAATAGGTTTAATTGAGCAATAAAAGAAAGCTGCTAAAATCCTCACAGAATTGTAAATATTCAGCCAGGTTTACTGATTTCACTCTGCGTACTCTAAACTTAAGTGCAGCTGTTTGCATGGGATTGAGAAACTGATTGTTCCCAAGACCATTATACAGTTTCTGAGCGAATTAGTTTTATTTTTCTCGTTTTCAACACAGATTTCCCTCCCCTCCCCGTTTCTCCATGTCGAACACCAAAAGTCCGTATTCTAAACTTCTGATATGTTGCACATTAATTAAGTCATGTGATTATTGGGCCTGTTTGAAAAAAGGGTGAATTGTTGTAGTTATTTGTTAAAAATCTTATGATTTGTAGTCTGAACAAACTCAACGTTTCAGTCAAATTCAGTCAACACTTTTAAACCTAAAAAAATATATACTTGACATTGATAGGCTACATATATGTCGTATCTAAACTCTGTACTTTGTATAAGTATATTTTTTAACAAGAGTTCATGGTTTCCATAGATTAAATTTAAAAAAAAAATTGAAGCATGTATAGCAGAGCTAGTAACATTTATCGGAATCATCGCTTTTCGTCAGATGGCTCGGAAAATGAACGGCAAGTTATCACGAATGCCGCGTAACTTTGGAAATTATCTTGCCAGCTCTGATCGAAAGTGTACCCCTGAAAGACGTCAGTTGTTTCGATCAGAAAACAGAAAAACGCCACGGTATTATTTCTGCAAGCATCGTTATGTTAATTGCTCTAGAGTGCATCAGAAGTTTTACAGTTCGATATAAAACAAAATTCTTGGAAAATCGAAAAGTCATCTGAAAAACACCGACTTTAAATCAGTAGGTGTAACTCGAGAAAGTTGGAATAATATACGCGGACTCATCTGTTGTATGTAAGAATGTTGTTTGAATCTACTGTTAATAAACGTTGTTTAGAAGGTTTTCTGGCATACAGAAGAAACATTACTTAACATTTAGTCATCTTCATGTAATGTTGCCTATGCGTTTTCTAACACTGTCAAAGCTCAATCTTCCTATAATAATACTGCGCATTAATTCTTCATGCAGATGCTATTTGGGCAAATCATTTGAACAATTTTTATTAAGAGAAAGGGTTTGGATATTTTTAAGTTTTTCAAGTGATATGTATGTGCAATAGTAAAGTTATTAGAGCCTAACTAAGACTCATTAATTTGGTGTCATGCACTATTTGTCTCCCTTGAGTCTTAAAGCTGAGTGGTCACCACAAATCCATGAGCCTATAAAAAATGAAAAGTCTTTTACAAACAGTGAGTTCCACTCTTTACATACATATATACTCCGACAACAGATGTTCGTAGAAAACCACGGCGTTTTTGGAAGCATAACATTCAGTAATTAATCAGCGAGCTTCTGCCTCAATTCTTAGAAATGCAATTAACCTGTCTTGCTTGTGCGTTAGCTGTTAAGATGTGTCAGTAGAAAAATTGTTAATGTTGATGGTGCATTTACTCACCTGAATCATGTAAGTGTGAACTTTGTTTAAGCTATAAATAGAATACCATTGAAATGACGCTGACTAGCCGCATTTATTAACGATATGTATTTGTAGAATGCCGTTGAGATGCTTATTGTTATACCAATTTGTTCTCATTACAATTTTTCCAATTTCTTGTTCAATGAAACAATTGCGCTTTATTTATGAGGGCTGTTTTGTTGTTGAATTTATTTAATTGCATGTACTTCTACTCTAGATTGTTGGGATCAATCTATTGAAAAAATAAAATTTTCCTGCAAGTGATTTAATGGGGGAAAAGTAAAAATTGAAATTTTAAGAAAAATTACCTTCATTTATTTTCGAATTTGATGGCAAAATTTCGCAGCGACATGCATGAATTACTTCCTCTATTTTGATGGAGGAAAGAGATGCAATACCACAGATTTGAAAATGAAAACGATGGTGAAGCAATGCATCTAAGTTGTCCTTTATTTCCAGTCCTGAAATGAATCAATACCCCACGAGATGTCGTTAATAACCACGAACAATTGGTGAAAGTTAAACGAATATAATATAAAATCTTAATATCTAACTTCAAATGTTAATAGGGTGCATATCCGTAGGCTTTCTTTGTAGGATATTTGTGTGGGTGGATTTATGACCTGATATCACAACAATAATAAGACGACCAACGTGTAAATGGCCGCGAAATGGTTGGAATGGAGTCACACTTGCGGCTACGGAATTTGCACATACTCCAACATTATAAGTAATTGTGAGACGCATGTGCCTCTCTCATTAATAAAGTCATTTAATGTTAGTGTTAACAAGTCCATGGGTCATTTTCTCCTTTTTGTAAAACCAGTGTGATTCATGAAGGTCGCATAAGGCTTGAGATTACGGAGAATCAACCATTTATGTACCTACCAAATTATTTTTGTGATAGGGCTGCCTTCACCAGCTTTGCAAGAAAAACTCGCTCTGTACGTACTCTCTAAGGCTGCATTTAGCTTTGTGCGGAAGAATAGCTTTGCATACATGCAATGAGGATACATTCAGCTTCTAACGAAGAACTAGCCACATCGGCATAAGAGCAGAATTTGAAATTCATGTATACGGTAAGGAGTGAAAGCTCTCTCGTCCTGAGCAAATGAACTAATTAGGTGACGACTGAACCGTCGAACTTAAGGTTTGGATCTTGACTTTGGAAACAACTAGTGGCACGCCGTAGCTTGAACTCGATTGTGAACCTAGATATGCGTGGCAACTGACGACACCACAACGCACGGTATTTTTTAAAGTAGTGTATGAAATCGTTTTTGGATAACGAAATCTTTAAATTTGTAAACGAAAAAAATGCAAAACAATAACCAATTCTCACGAACCTGTAAATTTTAGTGCTTGTGTCACTTAGTTGTATACCCACATAGAAAAATCGAGAATCTGTATGTACTTTTGAACTCAATCAAGAAAAGGCAACCCGGTCCTAAAACAAACTGGTGCAAACTCTTACGTTATCCTCCTCAGCATATTGTCCACAGCGGTGCTCAGCAGGAATGAAGCGATGGATTGCCTGATGTCAAGTGGCAAACCTGGTCTGTGTATACTGTCTCTGTGTATACTGTTTCTGTGTATACTGTCTCTGTGTATACTGCATGTGTGAATACTGTCTCTGTGTAAACTGCCTCTATGTATACTGCCTCTATGTATACTGCCTTTAGGTATACTACCTCTATGTATACTGCCTCTATGCATACTGCCTCTATGCATACTGCCTCTAGGTATACTGCCTCTATGTATACTGCCTCTATGTATACTGCCTCTATGCATACTGCCTCTATGTATCCTACCTTTTTGTAGTGGCGCTGTGCTCCCACACAAGAACTGAGCGTAGCAAAAAAGGTGTTTCCACCGTTTAATCGTCCATTAAATGTATTTTTAATACTCCAAAATAGATATTCATTTTATGATGAATAATATTAACTTATTTATTTTTATTCAGTTTTGCGATACATTTTATTCGTACGATGCTAAGCCTTAACGTATTTAAGCAATATCATGTCATTAATCATAAGATGCCAATACTTTTTCGCGATACTTTGTATTTAGTTAGTGCACTTGTTTTGAGATGCTTTAAATACAATTAAAAAGACTTTTAAAGTAACAACGTACATTCAATGAATTCGTTCAGATTTCAGTAGAAAAAACTTTCGCCCACAACTATTGACTTCCCCTTAGCCCAATAACTGCATTTTCCTACGAATCCTGTGCTCTGTGGAACAATTCCAATGGTGCCCGAAAACAATTGTTAAAACAGTTTTCCACACAAAACAATAGGACGCTTTCTTCGCTCTATCTGACTTGTCAAACGCGACTGTGAACCTCTTACGAACAGATGAAGACCGCGGAATTGATGTAAGAAAAAGTTTAGGGTTCAACCTTATGAATTACTGCTACACTTGAATTACGATGTGAGATTCATGCCGACTTGAACACGATGGAGACGCTGGCAGGTGATCAGCTTTTCGAAAACGTTTCAAATGTAAAAATCAATATACCTTCTTTAAAATACACCGTCGCATTACTAGAATTAATATAGAATAACTCGATGTGAAAATACTCAAGTTTCCGATCTGACGACTCCAGGTGAATTTTTGAACCACTTAGGTAGTTTTCTTAATGAGTGTTTCAAATTTTACAAAATTTGAAGGGTTCACCAAAAAGTTCATTCGAAAACATCGATAAAGGCAGAATGTACCGATTTTAAAGTGTTTTTTAATCAGACGCCGCAGCACAATAGGCGGTTGCTGAATGACCAAGGTCTCTCAACGAGAACCCGAGCATAAGCTCAGTGCTATATAAGTTCAGTAGGTCCATGGACCTCATTGAGGCACTCAACAGTGTGCCCTGCATGCACCGGAAAGAGGTTAAATAAGAAACTCGCTGCTGTTGCCCAACGGCTATGTTCACACCGAGTATCTTGAATATATTGTTATTTGTTACTTATCCTCACCCTGGGATGAGTTCGGGCACCAAGTCCCAGGCCACACTGGTGTGCCGCCCGTTAGGGCACGTCGCATTTAATCTTCCTTTCCCAAGGGAAGAGCTCCGCCGCGGGGTGTCGAACCAGGAGTCGCTTACTTAAGAGGCAAGCACGCTAGCACTCGTGCAACGGAGCCGACTTAGGAAGGAATTTTCAACGAAACTTTGATCATGAATATGATCTACTAATTTCTCTGGGAGAATTTCTTAAATAACAGCGTCAACTTACAGAATAAATTCATGAGAAACGCCTGATTTAAAACTTAAGAAAAAATTCTATTATATTGTTGTTTATCGCTGTTACTTTTTCATTAAATTTCATGAATTAAAACGTACTGAATGGAAAACAGTCCCAGGATCTTAATATACGGTCATGAAAAATAATTCAAAATTAAAATTTGCATTATAAATTTTTCAAAAGAAATATCGCATATGTCGTACTCAACTTTCTGGCACGTCAACAGTAACACTTCAATGAAATAGTACTGCCCAGTTTTATGAAGCACATATTCCACGAAATGCAATAGCTAAATAAATGCATCAGTTCTGAAAATATGTTCGTTTTTGTACCGGAAAGTTATGAGACGCGCATCTTGAGATCTCGCAAAGCAAGAGAGAACCAAGAACACATGGCAAGACACTCTGTCCCGCTAGTGAGTGCCATAGTTGCTTACGTTGTAGTACATCCAGTGCCTCATCATTGTTGAACTTGGGCCGTCATTTGAAAAACTAAGATGTCATAGCACCGACGAACAAACAGATGAGCAATAATCGCATTGCATTTCCAGTTACCGTCTGCGTCGCCGGTAAATGACTGCCCAATTGTACTCACAGGGTCGAAGAAAACTCATCATCGAAAATTGGTGGTCATTCAAAATTGCATGCACTAATTTCAGTAATGCATGTAAATCGATATTAATGATCTTTACCATTTGCACAGACGAAGAAGATGTTGCTTCAAAAACGTTTAATTTGAGTGTAAAACTAGCTTTTTATTTGTTATTCATTTATGATAACATTATATTATGGAAGAGTTAAGTGTTGTTGAACAAAATAATGAGCAATACCAGGGAAAACAAAGTAACTTCCAATGATCAGAGTGTGTCGTATGAACATTTTACGTACGAGTTACGTACATACAGTAAGTTACTACCTGTCTTCATTACATGTCGTGCACGATTTGATGTTGTAGGCTCAAAATTAACAGTTGCAGGTATTCAAAATATGTTTTCTTCACTCGAGAGAAAATACTTCGATTACTTGGAATAAAACGATTTTGAAGACAAATCAAATAATGCATAAGACAAGTACAACACACATCGGGAGCTCCCTGCACAGTTGCCGCTCTCGTCAACGGACGTTGGTCCAGCGTACTAAAAAATAATTTTAATACCTGAATGCGCCAAACTTGTTCACGCTCAGACAGCAAGTCCCCAAACGCTTGAGTTGAAACTCTATTTTAGAAAGCAAGGGCTTCAAATAATGCGAAACATTGTGCGATGTTGCCCATAGGTTTAACATAGCAGGACAACTCCTCGCCTCTTTTATTCCGTTTATACCAACGTCAACTAGTGTGCGGCACACAGTATGAGAATGTCTGAACAGATCCAATTTTTTATAAATCTCAATGGTATCTAAAGTTAGGTACCTAATTGGCAGTGTAGTTAGCGACATCATGCTCGGTGAGGCAGCCCAGCTTCCCTCACGGCCGCGGGCGAGGCCAGAACTGGACCAGTTGTTCATGCAGAGAAAATAGAAGCCTGGTTGTGGATATGACGAATGTCCGATAGAACAGCTTATTTTTTCTCGACCAGGTATGCCTTTAGAATTATAAGTTCCACTTGCGAATGCATATCGGAGCTATTGAACTGTTGCTAGCCGTGTAAATGGAGCTAGAAGCCTTTGCTCTGGAATTCACGTGTGAATAAAATACGTTAGTAGTCAAATTCGAAGGAGGGTGGAGAGGTGTTGTCTGGAGAGCGCGCTGCTGGAAGCGCCTTTGTTGCTTCGGCGTGCGCGCGTGACGACGTTACTCCGCGTAACACTGGCAAGTCAGTCGCGTCACGACCCACTGCTCCTTTATTGTCACGCTCTGTAATTAACGTGAGATTTGGAAAAGATCTCCTAAAAGAGGTCTCCGGGAGAAAACTTGAGAAACAATAAGGAACCAGCGCTGCCGGGCCCCGTGTTCCCGCCGAGAAGAAAGCCTTCGTAATTGGTGAAGTTGAGCGAAGTACAGAGTTTGGTGGGTTGCCTTGCGTTCTAGACATGCTTCAGTGATTCACTTTCGGGGTGACATGAAGCCGTAAATATTGCACGACTCTCTGGAGCATCCTTCTGTGGATGAGCAGGCCAGGGTGTGCACATTTAATCTCGCCTGATGGAGTGTGCATTACGCGGCAGCTGTGATGGCGTGTCCAAAGTTATTCGGTTTCCTGTTGCTATGAAAATCTCATTTACACTTTTTAAGTTTTTATTGTCGAAGTTGTTGAAAAAATTCATAAGACGTGAAGAAAATGGCAAAAATTCGAAAAGTAATGAGCGATAGGCATCAGTAAGAAAAAGGGATTTATTCGATCAAGGAGCTACGTCACGTGAGCCCTGTTCAAATTTCCTGCTAAGAGTTGAAACTACCAAAATTAAAATTTAAATCCAAGTAACCAAAATTTCTCTGGGTAAATATAACAAGTCATTTGCCATCCCCAGCGAGTTGCGGACCCCGAAGCCCCGAGGCCTTTGCGAAGGTTTTGCAATGTATGTTGTTTGCATGAATTGGTTGACATGAATATGTTGTTTGCTGTAAACAATGTGAATACATTTGCAAGTATTATGTAACAATATTCCGAAACAACATGCAAACAACTCGTGTTGCTTGTTATAAGCACCATGGATATGTTGTTTACATTAATTTTTCACGTTTTGTAAGGCCATTTTTAGGTTTTAATTATCTTTTGAACGAACATAAAGAAGATTTCTCTTGCACTCATTAGTGAACATAGTACAACATTCGGTAAGCCACTACGCACCTATCGTCACATGACGTAATAAAATTTAAACATTCATAGGTAATTTATAAAACCTTTCTCATTCTCTCGCCCCGTGCTAACGTATCAAAAGTATGATACCGTGTTCAACTACCCTTGAGCATGTTCCCCATATTCTCGATAAATTGAATTACGGGCTTTAACTTATTCATTACATAACGATTATATATTCTCGCTATGTGCAGCCTTGGCTCTAGTAGCAGCATGCCACGAAGCAATGTCGTGAATATATATCGGGTTTTGTGCAATGAAAGTCTCAAATACTAAGCACTACAGTTCTATAACAACGTTGATGTAAATACCTGAGTTAAAAGTTCTAAGACAAAATAGATGAAAAATAATTCCCACTGTTAAACTCATCTATTCTAATTTTTATTCACATCACAACTCATTTTAGATTCATTATCTTACGTCTGAACCGTCAAAAGTGGTGACGCTTGCGTTCACTCATCACCTTTAAAACAACTGACGTTTACCATCTTAGTTGACAAGGTAGAACTTGCTTTCATCACAGAAAATACGACTTGTCCAGGCCTCATTTCCGGTCAAATGACAGGTTTGCAAAACCAGGTTGCGTCCTGCCTATTCATAGCACGGATGAGAGGCTGAGACTGGACTCCATGCACCAAGCCTGATTTCTTGCAGAAGTCGTGATGCAGCTTCTCGGGCACACCGATATTATAGGCCTGATTTGTACGGTCAGAAGTTCAAGTGACTACGTTCAAGCGATTCTTTATGGATCCAAGGACGGAACTGAAAGTGAAGACCAATATTCATCGCATCAAATTGCTGGACTTGATTGGTATTTCTTCATTATTCTTGAGATTGTGAATTTTTACGGTAAAATGATTTTTCTCTGTAACAAATTTTATTTATTCACTATTTCATGAGAAATTTGACCTACACAACTGATACAAAAAGGCACATTCTGTTAAAATTTATCAATATGTGTGTATTTAAAAGAAAAAATCGTATACACATTTAATTCTCATATTTCTCCACTGCTAAATATTATTGTTGAGCTCAGATTTACTATCACCTCTTTACGAGAATTTCGATTTTGAGAAGGGAAAAGTGGAAAGAAAAACTGCACAAGCAAAGAAGCATTTCTATTTACAGTGGAGACTTAAATTTGCGTAGAGAGATGTTTAATATTTCTGATTTTCAAAATAATGATTTTTGTTTTCAAACCTAAGCTTATGAATATTAGAGATTTTCAGAGTCCAAATGCTGGGGGAGCTCCCGCTGACTTAGTTCTTTATTGCAGCAGATTTTATTTTAAAAAAGTGAGCACAGCAGTCGAGGACTAAATGCTGCAAGAAAATCAGGTTAAAACAACTTCCGCAAATCAGGTGATAATTGTTCCAGCAATTTTTTGCGTTAATTTTCTTCAGGAATTTTGGGGATTTTTATAACAATTCGGTGTAAAAACAACAGTCGTGATTTTAGTGAGTTTGAAACACCTAAAACATTAACTGAGAGAGCAATGAGCTTTGAGTGCACCATGAGGTTTTCTTTCACCACTGTAATAATTTACTCGGAGCAATTGATAAGTAAGCAAGGGAATGCGTATTGGTTCTCAGGAATAACTGAAGAAATTAGAGCGAACTGAGGGGAACCTGTACTATTACTCGGGTTCAAATGAGGAAATTGTAGGTAATTGAGGGGAACCTGCACGTTTATTCGAGTATAACTAAGGAAACTGAAGGCAAATTAGGGAAACCTGTACGTTTACTCGGAAATGATAACAGTTGACTATAAGAACGGTAAGAGATTCTTTTCTTAATCATTCGCAACTTAAATCAATAAACTTTTGTTTCAGTTTTGTTCGCAAGAGTGAATTTTTTGCTCAAGGTCATACCAGATAAGGCTGTGCCCTTTGCTGTCATACTACGACGCCGTTATGGATGTTACATGACTTTTTCACTGTAGGAACAGATTGTGGGTTGACCTTGTATAACCATCAAATATTTTTTGCGACAAAACTGCGTTTAGGTTGTATTTATACATAAGACTGCTTGGTTGCAGTCTAATGTATGTTAGCAACAAGATTGCATTCAACCTTTTACGAAATTTGGCCATTCTTATAAAATGAGAGTCTAAGTCCTATCTGTCGATAAGAGTCGGTAGCTTGAGATTTTAAACTATAATTTTTCCGACGTGAAAATGAATGCATGAAAGCTCACTTGATCTCACTTGAAAAAGGGATCTCTTGGAACATAATGCTGAAAGGAGAAAATTTGATGCAAGAACGGTCAGGCTAAATTGCCTCTCACAGACCCCAGTGCAAACAGTGAAACATAGAAGTGGCTCCCTGTTGTTCTTGTGTTATCTTTGCTCAAGCGGGACTTAAAAACAATTATAATTGAAAGAATAATAAAACTTGAATACACCGTCTAGACACATACTGGAAGAACGCATAAAACTCTCAATGTTAAGTATGATATAATTGTATCAGGCCGGCGGCGATTTACTTACTACTAAGACTATGACCCGAAAAATATACATGAGTCCTAACCAGTCGCTCCTTAGCTGAAAAAAATATAATTACTGTTTTAAAAATGGCCTTCGCTGAGTTCTATATAACTCGCGTCGTACTGATGTAAGGTAAGAATTGAAATTCCAATTGAAGCCTGGTGCTCCTAATTTTTTTGAGAAAATGAACATTCCACAAAAATTAAATAAAAAATATCCTAAAAATAGCTTAACCGAGCAATATTAGAAATGAAAACAAAAGCTTACTGATTGATCTATTGATGACAGGTCATGCTATAGTGGCTATTGATGATGGAATTGTGTTCAATTATTCAACAGCACGAAAAATTTTGTACTGTTATGATCTTGAAATTTCTTTGACCTTTATGGAATTTCATAATTGTAACTTAGTATCAGTAACTTGATATCATAAACGATCATGAAATCTTAAGAACGGAGGAAGCATTTCTGGACCTCAGAAGGTACACGATTCGTTCCCTCCCAAACATTGCATCTGAACAGCTAGCTTCAGGGTGTCATTGACTGCATTCATGTGATCTCGGACGAAGCCTTTGAGGCAAATGCTCCAATCCTTGCTCAACAAATGTAAACAAGATATGATCTATTTATTCAAGTGCAACTCTAATGCTCTTATATGTATCAGTCATCGGAATGACTTGAAATATCTTATTATTGAAGCTATGAACTAGTATATTTACATATAACTTATTTTCGCTTCACTATTCTGCAAGTACAACTACTCTCTTCTTGCCCAATTAAAATGGGTCGGAGTATTTTCGAAATCGTTCTTCGTCGCGATCGAAGGTAAATTTTTCGGTACACGTGATCCTAATTCCGAAACTAGTAAAGCACAGACGGCATAACTTGCATACCGGTGATGATGTTAGATCATTCATTAAAGTATCTTTCCTATAACGATATAGTATATAATTAGCCTTGTGATTTCTATCTTTATTCAACTTTAGCTCCACAATCAGGGTCATAAACTGTACATTAATAACCACTCTATGCGTAAAAATATGGATATTAGAATATATCTGTTCTTACAATTATTTCGGGAGTACTTGTAGGTAAGAAAATTTAGTGACGCCGCGGGAGTGGGAGGCCGAGCAAGAAGTCACCTTTGAAGTCTTATTTCACAGGAGCGTTCACAGGGGCGAGATAGGTATAAAAAGGTTAGGCCTATGAATGTTTCAATGCTTCTTTACTTTCATAAAAAAGCAACCCAGAATAAACAATTCGGGAGACTTTAGCTGCGCTGGCCTGCAACGTTATTGCGTCGCTTGGAGCCTCTATCATGTAAATTGAAGGCTATGAGTGATTTTCCGGCCATAGGTATTAGGAATACTTTAATCACAAGAAAAAAAGTCAACAATTAAACAAGTTATGGCAATGCATAAATCGTAAATAAAGACAAGCTGCACCGTGCCACACGGCAGACGTGATTTACTTGTTCTCGTTTGGGTTCCATGGTGTAGTGGTTAGCGTGATGGCCTCACAGCCGTGAGGACAAGGGTTCGAGCCTTGGTTATGGCAAGGCTTTTCACGTGACCACGGACTACTTCCCTTGGAAAAGGAAGCTTAAACCACACACTCCTCACATCCCTCACCACACCAATAGTTGTGCGGCATTGAAAACCCAACGGTAAAACGTGTTGGAATTAATAAAGGTTCTTGTCCGACCACCTAGCGCCATACATTGTAGACTGCTGTGGTGCGGCACCTTGGCGAGTTTAGTTGGAATGGGTAATCAGAAGCTGCATTATCGTTATACGCGGTATGATTAGAGGTTCGGTCTGTAGTCAAAGCTTACGTATAATTACGTAACTCGTCATCAAATGACTCCTCGCTGCCGCATAATGGAAATTATATCACAGTGGAAATTTAACTTGAAAGTTACGCGTGCTGTAATGTCGACAACCAATATGCTGTGTAAATGAGTTGAAGGCTTCATTGACGTACTGAGTGAAAAAGAGTTGAGTTGACGTATTTGAGTGAAATTAAAGGTGCGATCACAACTTGAAACGAATCAAGATACCAACCTAAAAGATTGAGCTACTATGAGTTCTCACAATCACATCACGGCGATGTCCAATCGTCCAGATGGTGCTCGGCAGCTGTAACCCGGACAGTATAGCGACCTATGACGATTTCATCAATGCGCTGCTTGACAATAGTTCAAGCATTCACCACGAAACTTAAATTGTGGACGACGTCGAATTTTATAGTTTGGACTTCTTCGAAAAATTGAGCTCCCTGAAATCAGGTGATCGTTTTATAACACTTGAACTCTCTACGGCAGCAAACCTTCGAGCCATCGAGGCCGCTTACTGCCCTAAAATTTCTCAGCACGAGCCCTGGCTGCAGTACACACGGCATTGAGGTTACCGTGTGATCGACTCCTGAAGCATCCAACGCTACACCATGGCAACGGAAACGCGTCCTACGCTACTGACGAGAAAGCGCCGATTTTGTGGAAGAAGAACTCTACGGTTTCCCCTTCTTAGAAAGGACGAGGAGAAAAAAAGCGCAAAAATGTTTAGTGATACTGGAAAAAAAAATATCGGGCTGCCAAGTATCGAATCCCTAACTAATGAATTATATTCCATCATTTTCACCTGATATTAGATGCGTCATAACTTCCTGCACCAGACAGCAGTGGTAAGGAGAATTATAGAAAATTACTAAACGGATGTCAATCTCCTACAGTACTTTCTAACTCGCGCGGCCACGAAGTGAATGATAAATTCTTGCTGTCGAATAAAAAAGTTGCGATTACAGCTCAATGATAAACATATCGAAGAGATTTTACGAAAAATTGAGTAAAAGGCGGATCGAATTGTACGTTATTAGACCATGGATAGCTCCTGAGGACTCTACTCGATCGAATGGAAAACGATACCAACTCCAAACATATAATTTACTTTGATGTTCACACAAGGTAATTTGGCTGAAATTCCTCAACTTCGTGGTTTAAACCTGTATGAAATCCTCGCGCACAGCACATTCATTATAGAATAAGTAGATAAGAGTTCAGCCTCCTTAACTTATTATAAATTGACCAGACAACCGTGCGCCGGAAAAATAAACGAAACAGCTAAAACAAATAGCAAACAAAATTCTTCGAACATCTTCCAACGATTGCTCGAAAATGGACTATAAATAGTGCTGCAGGATTAGTAATATTACTAGCATTTACCTGAAAAAACAAGCAAGTTTGCACTCTCTATCGCCCAATCAACTGGGCATTAATTATAAGTAGAACAAAAACTATTCAAAGTTCAGTACTACGTTACATATTAACAGCCAAAGAGTTTGTTGGACTCTATGAAAATGTAAACATAATTTAAGTCATTTTTAAGGTTTTCTCACAACAAATTTAGGAAAAATATGATTACGATAGTTGCATTCTATGACACTTGTTATCAGTACTGCACCTACTCTCTCCGCGACAACAAGCATTAGTAATCCAGCTGGAAAAACCTACAAAACTAACCTCTGTCTTTGACAAAGGACAGGTTATAGGTTGGCACTGGGCTGGGAGTTCCGCTAGAGAAGTGTCTAAAATTGTGACCAGAGGACTTAGGACTGTACAAAGAACAATTGTTCAGTTGAAAAAGATGGTGAATTACACTCACTCAGTAGTAATCGCGGCAGAGCCAAAATTCTGAATACTCGCAACAGGCGTTCTGTGAAGCGCTTGGTGAAAGCAAACTGGCGGAGAAGCGTTCAGCAGTCGGCTAACATGTTCAACAAAGGTTCTAACAAAATTTTTGTTCGCAGCGAGGAGTAAAGAAAATGGGTCAAAGGGGTTGCACCGCCACCAAGAAACCATCGGTCAGTAAAGCAAATCGAACGAAACTGCTCCAATTTGCGTAAGACTTCAAAAACTGGACTGCAGAGCGATGGAAACACTTCCTATGGTCAGATGAATAGAACCTTTATTAATTCCAACCCGCTTTACCGTTGGTGTTTCAGTACCTTACAACAACTGGCGTGGTGAGGGATGTGAGGAATGTGTGGTTTAAACTTCCTTTTCCAAAGGAAGTACTCCCTGGTTACGTGAAAATGCCTCGACTGAGCCGAGATTCGAACCTAGAGGCCCTGTCGGTTACAAGGCCATCACGCTACCAATACGCCATGGAGCCTAGGTTCACCTTGTTCGAGAAAGATGGCAGAAATTTAGAGGGGAAGCCCATGCAGGTTTGGATCCTTCATGCAACTCTTCGACAGTACAAGATTCCGGGGTAGTTTAAAATTTGGGGGAGTGCTTCCTTCCCAGCTCGGTGTTAGGTTTGGCAACCTTGTGCGGCAACAAAATGAAATCTCAGAATTAGTTGAACATCCCAGGTGACCATATACACTCATCCATGTATTTTTATTTTTCTGATGGTTCCTGTATATTTCAAGACGACAATGCACCCGTCCACCGATCTCATGTAGTGCAAGATTAGCTCAAGGATCCTGAGGGATCATTTTCTCATATCTAATTGCCACTAAAGTTTTCTGATTGAAATTCTATCGAAAATTTATGGTATCAACTAGAGCGGGAGCTCCGTGCCCAAACACCTCTTCCTTCTTCGTTGAAAGATCTTCCTCAGCGTTTGCTCGAACTTGGACAAATATTCGTTTAGATTGTTTGGCGAGTCTTGATGAATCTTTGACCTTAAGAATGAAAGCTGTAACCAATGTAAGATGGGTCCAATATTCTATTAAGCTTGATCGTTTTCGTTACCTCCATGTTTTTCTAGGGCGCAAAAATTTTTTTCGCCATGTAGAGTAACATATATAAAGGTTCGAACCTCGGCTACAGATATCCAGCATAGATACATGGAAAATTGTAATTTTTTCATGAACCTTCTCGATTTCTCTGAAGAAGCTCAGTGTATTTGCAACAGAAATAAAGCAGTAGACCTCGTATATTTCGATTTTAAATCAGCCTTCTCAGTCTAACTTTAATGCCGGAGTATCTATAGTTGTGCAGAGTTAAATATGAATGAACAAATAATTATTTAAAAATTTGATGTTTTCTTTAAAAAAATATACTTAAATGATGGACTGCTCCTGAAATACACAGATTATGTAAAATTTTGTTCGATTTTAGCCGCCGACGAATAGATATCGCAGCCGGATAATTGATTATCGAAGGAGTTTCGAGAAACTTAGACTGGGTTCGAGACAGTACCATAAACGAGGCTTATGGTCAAAGTGGAAGCTAATGATAGTGTACCGTACAACTACTTTCAAATGAGACGAAACTGGCTCATTGGTCAAATTTGACGAGTATCGAGTAGTGAGAATTTGGATACGGTTCCATTTATGGGTACTGCAAGGAATCGCTCTCGGCCTTCGTTTTCATCATCCACACAAACGATTTTGAGCTCGGAACCACCAGTGCAACCCAGTCCGCAGACTCAAATGCATTGTAATCGACTACTCCAGTTGAATGCAATCAGACAAATGAGCTTCAACATTGACAGATATTCGGTAATGAACATTTCAAATTATTTGCCAGCTTTTTAGTCTGACAGTGAATGAATGATTTATTGAAGCAGTAGGGCAACATGGTGTTCTAGGTATCACTTTCATTTAAGGTTCCAAGTATGACATGCATGTAAAAAATTGATTCTAGAATACCAGTATAAATATTATTTCTTAACAACAAACTCCGACAAGTGCATGGACTTGATAGTATGTCTCTACATAACGCTAGTTCGATCGCATCTGTATAATGCAGGGCGTCCTAGCTACGACGAGATGTCACCGTAATGGAAATAATTCGGTGTAAAGCTACGAATATGAATCTAGGTCGCCAGCAACCACATCTGCGAGCAGCGTCCGTCTTCAAAGGCTTCGACTCATTCCCCTTGAACAAAGAAATGACTCTGCTAGGCCCCCTAATCGATGCCTCTGAAAATCTTAATGGCTCCAACGATGTTAACTTGAAGGGGCTTTTCGACAGGCACGTTTATGAAACAGAAATAACGACTATCAGCTCATAAAAAAAATTCAGGTCGCTGCAAAGCCTTAAATTTTCTCCTCGATTAAAATTGTTTAAATTGTCTGAATCCGGAATGCACTATTTGAAATTATCGTCTCTAGTGGAACTATGAACACATACAAAACACTTTTCCACCGATACGAAATAGATCCACTTGCACCCTAAACTATACACTGACTCGAAATCTCATCAGGACGCCAGAAATGTAAACCAGGAAAATGAATAAATATGACAGTACAATATTTTAAGTTTCATCAAAAGCTGTTTTTGTACGTAAATTGTAATTATTTAAAGCTCTGTTTGTACCTCATAGAAAAGTTGCTTGGCGGTAATATTAACGAGAAAATACTACTACTCTCATTTTACTCCTAATGCGAGAGAAAGATTGTGAAATTAGAGTACCACTACACATCTCGAAATGCGACTCTTTGCGGTTAACAGCAACATGATGAGGCTTTTGCGTGAAGATCAATTACTGTGAACGTGACTATTGCTCTTCCTCGTATTAACGCCTTTTTATTTTCCCCTACGTTGGTGTCGGAAATGGGAGAAGTAGTGGTGATGGTTGTCGTGGAACACTTGTGATATAAATACCCAGCTGCCCGGCTGATCTTAATCCTCTCGCATTGCTCCCACTACGGTGCCAGTACATGATCGGTGTCTGACGGCATGGTACTTGTACTTAGGTAGCAACAAGAGAATGGTCCTCTTTTGTTATTTCTGTCGTTACAATTTTTCTTGACGATTCTTTCCATCAATTTCACTGTATAATTGTAAAATGTATTGAAACTCAGTAAAAAAGGATTTATTTCCTAAATTCAGTGCACGATCAAGGTAATATCCTGGGCCAGCTCCGGTACTCGTTGACGAACGTTTACGCAGTTAACCTCAGACAATACTTGGTGTCGCTCAGCAAGCTCGTTCCCAACGGCCGAATGATCGCCACTACCGCGTGTTTACGGGCCATCGATCATGAAACAAAGTTCTCGATGCTGTGCATGGAAGTGACAAGTCCTACAACGGAAAATCCAAAGATGTCCTACCGTTTCAAAGACTTATGAAGTAGGAAATTTAACGAAATTGGCAACTAGAAGTGTTGTGCAAACCAAACAATGCCCCTTGGTATGATCAATCATTTGGGTCCATGACTCAATTCCTTTGCTGCCAACACCTCAGTATCTTGGATAGTTGAAACAGCCATGGATTAACGACGCTTTAGTTTCCAAGACAATGAAAGCTTACGGCTATATTGAACCACTGGCATGAAGTATGATGGTATTAAGTAGCGTAACATTTCTGCTCATCCCTTGAATGCAAAAATTACCTTTCCTGAAACAGAGTATTAAGGCAAAAAAAATGTTTGAGCCGTTTCAAAAGGCAGAGGGAACCAAAACAACTCATTAAGTGTCACTAACTCGTACGTAGCGCCAGCTGAAGACAGGAATTCTTGCTCGTATCCGCACCAGCGACACTATTTTAACGTAAATATTGATTCGAACCATTTCAGTACAGCTGTCCGTCCTCAAGGTTCTCAACGGACTGGTGAAGTAATGCATTAAATTAACTTTAGTAGTTGAATGTACCAAGTACCCAGAGTTTTATAAGCGAAGAGCTTGGATAAGGAGGGGCCATGACAGCCGTATTACGAGTACTGGTAAACTCTAGTTGATTTTTTTCCCGTGACGTATCGCTTAACACGTTGATCCCGATTCTCCACACAGGTAAAATTACATGCCGACAAAAATCTCTCCTGTGAATTTAAAAATGAAGGATTTTGGTTTCAGAAATTTGGTTACTCTAATAATTTTCTTTCTAATCAGAACTAGCTTATTCGATTGATGAACACGAATTTGAAGAAAACTCGAAAAATTGTAATTATACATGATAGTCCTTTGGTTACATTAGGTTGGGTCAGAAGCTCGCGTGTACCATGTATGACCCACTTCGGAGTCAGCGTGTTAATTCAGTTCAGTGTATAAAGCGTTTCAAGCCTTAATTACCATTTCGTCATTGCATTGGAGAGAAGTTTGTAAATTTTCCGCCGTCCGTCAAGTCATTAAATCTTTCCAATGGAGCGACATACTGCAATGATATTTTAGCCAATTTTCCTATTTAATTACAACTGATTTTTCTGAATTTTACCTATACTTTTTCTTAGATATGTCTTCAAGAAGTTTGCATGATTCGTAAAATTCACTGACAAACGATACATACTGTACAGTATATCCCCGCCTAAATATGTTCCAACTCGACTCAGTCTTCCCAGAAGACAAAACCATTCTGGTTTAAGACATTAAAATATTCTCAGTATGTTAAGCAACAATTCTTACATCCCCATAACTTCACAAATAACAAACTGCGGGCGACTGTCGGTGATTTACGTTTCATTTTAATTTAAACGGAGATTATCCAGCCGCACTGCATCTCGTGCTAGCGGCGCTAGAGCTGTGTGGTTGGCTATGAAAATAAGGCTTCCACGCATCGCAAAGGGTCATTACCAAGTTCTATGTATTTTTTCTCTCAATATAATCACGTAAAGAAAATCTATCTAACACTTTTTCCGAAGGAAAGAGCTAGTAAAATAAAGCTTCACCGAATGTTATGAATGTTTTGAAAGACGAACATGTTTTTGTACATCAGCCCTCTCTATTGCAACGGATTTATTCTGCTGTGCCAGACATCTGGAGGACTGTATATTACTTCTCGGTTGTAGGCTTTACTATAACATTTAATAACTTTTCTACGAGCTACGAGACGACACCTGTTTTGTGCCTGGCCTTCGGGGGTAAACATGTTTGTCCGGACCTGCTTGCCTCTTGTTCACTTTTTTTAGCAGTCACATGCTGGCGTGGGGAGCATCATTAGTTATTTATTGCATCTAAGGTTTATTGAAGTTCGATGCGAAAAAATTTCCGGCCAGCTTTATGACCTCCTGAATTATTCACTTGATATTATCCAACACACACAATGCTGAAGTCGACTCTTATAATCCGCAGGAGCATGTGGAAGAGAACTACACTGAGCAAAAATGATTCAGTGCAACGTAAAAATCTATTCAACATACACGTCTGTTCTGTCTTTGAATTGTTCTGTAGTATCACGTTCATATTCTTTCAAATTCAGTGACTGTCATAAAGTTCGTTAACAATCTTATTCTTTCTCTAACTGATTTTTACACCCCGTATCGTTCGTGTCCGATGTAACTTCTCTCTCATTTTTCTCTGTTGCCTCAACAGACTCTCGCGCTGGAAGCAGAGAGATATTTGTCAGAAATCATCCCGGAGCCCAAAATCAATCGTGACAAGGAAGCAAGAGTAAATTTCAAGTATGAGAGGGAAAAGCTAAGCCCTTACAAATGTGGGGTCTATTGATGCGAGCGAGACCCTGCGAGGAGACCTCCACCGATCCTTAGTACGAATGATCCCATAGTGGCAGCTAATTAAGGCCCTAAGCTCCCAGGCCGCGGTCGCCATTAAGGTGCGCCTAATTAATCCTCTCGTGGCTCTCCAGCGACCTGGCCGCACAAAGGATACGGAAAATAGTGCATTACATGAAGCGAGCGAAGCCTCGCTCCGGAGATGCCAGCCACAGTTCCCAATCTTCTTACTCCACTCAGTCAGTCCGTCCTTCTGTCTATCTTCACGGATTGTGGCGCACCCACTTGCATAAATCTCAGTTGGACGAGACAGGTCCACAGTTTTCAGGCTTTCGGAATTCTGGTAGGCTGTGTAACTGAGCGAATTCGTGTATTAATTCGTAACTGATGTGCAGTTTGTCATCGCTCGCGGACGCTCATGGAGCTACCTTGGTCAGCCATTTTATGAGAGTGCACAGAGAGAGAGGGATGCTCGGCTCCCAGCTCTGAGGGACGGTGAGGGATCTTTTTACTTATTTGTTTTTCCTGGCCAGCAGCACTGAAGATCAAGGAAGCAAAGGTTTCGGTTCGGAATGATGGCCTGCAGAAATATTCTATCCAGGCATGTCCCTTTTTGGATTAGATGAGATTCCTAGTCCATTGTGAGCCAAAATTTGCACTCCATCTTCAGCAGCACTAATTCTCGTACTGCGTTCATCACGTCTGTTCGAAGGATTGATTATATATTCCTATGATAACGAGAGGAAATTTGCTATTTTTCACATTTTTAATTTGAGTGTGTGTATTAGAGCACGTTAATTGATATACTCTTTCATTGAATTTCTACAATTGGTGGGAAATTTTGTGAGAAGATATTGAAAATTTCTAAACTTTAAATCTCACTTTGCATGAGCGAAAACTCTACATAGCATGTAATTGCGAACTATTTTATTTTATTCATGCAGTAGCATAAGGGTTTTTTGAAAAAAAATTAAGATACATTTATTCACGAACTGGACCGTTTTGTACACTGAACTTCTAGAAGTTTCAATATGACACAAAATGTACAGTTTGTACACACATCTAAGTAAAGAAATGCCAGCTGCCTCAAGTAAAGTGTGACGTTGTAATACAAGCTGCAGTGTACTCGTCCACCACCTTACCCTCAGCATCACATCTGCGTTCCCTCATCAACAGATCTTTTACTGGACTACAGAGTAAAGTAGGGCTAATTTTGGAATGTTAAGAGTAAAGATTTATTTAGTAGAGGCAGTGGTTGAGAAGCACTCAATAGGCCCGCATAAGGGCAAGAGGTTCAGCCCTGAAGTCCTGGGCAATGCATCAACAGCCGTTCGTCTGAGCGGTCAGGCTTGGGTTCTCACAGCCTAAAAAACGAGCGCGGACAGATGATTTGGGCTACGCAGATGATTTTTTCTCTTAGAGAGTCGTGCAGAACTCGCACTACGGCACCGACGGAAAGTTGAAACGCGCTCCTATAGACACTGCGTTGTCACATGCGATTTACATGGATGAAGAAAAAAGTTTCTACAGTGAGTATTTTATACCATTATGCAACTGCAGACTCAATATTCAAAGTTATTTTATAATTATTATTAAAATTTATTGTATCAGCTTTAAATGAACCACGAAACGTATTATGCATCCGTGGATGCCATATGCAGATGACTTTGTACAAAGAATTGATGAATAGTTAGTTCTATTAGTATAAATCTTACGCTTGAAAATGAATTCTCATGTGAAATGAACGAAAATAGAGGTTTATGTTGTTGAGTTTGAAATATTGTTAAATGAAACTCAGGTACATTTTCATTAATTGACGAAAAATTACCGTTTGATAAATAAATCCTTTTATTTAAATCTATTAAATGACTCAATAGACCGTAATTCATGGCCAACTTAGTAGGTGTCTTGAGCGTCAACTCGAGCTTACTCCAACAGGGAATGCTTCAACTCGAGCTTACTTCAACAGAGAGTGCTTCAACTTGAGCTTACTTCAACAGGGAATGCTTCAACTGGAGCTTACTTTACCCGGAAATGCTTCAACTTGAGCTTATTTTACCCGGAAATGCTTCAACTTGAGCTTACTTTACCCAGAAATGCTTCAACTTGAGCTTACTTTAACCTGGAATGATAACCTTGGGCTTCTCATCCCCCTTAGTTCGCCTTTCAATTTTTTCCTGTGGATTGAAGACAAAAAGTCTCTCCTTCACGTAACCTTGGCTCTAGGATACCATTCCATTGTAAAGAAATGCCTTTAAATCTAATCCTTTTATTGCTCTGTATCATTTCGTTTATTTTTCATTATAGAATTGGATGTATGGAATTATTACAAGTTAGTATCTTTTAAATTAATGAATTTCATGTAAAAAATACTCAAAAATATCTGTAATTTAGCGTTCGAGATAAATCTTGATAGTTCTCAATTGTCTCAGCAATGATAATGTGAGCTCAGACCTGGAATGAGCGCCGGCTTCTATATGGTATCAAATTCGTGGAAAATTTCTAGAATTGTAGTTTACTTCTTCTGAAGCCCCTGACTAAACTGAAAGCTAAATTTGCATCAATGTTTTAGCAGCGAAAGTCCTGTGAATCGATATATCGACTTTATTTTCCCAAGGACATTTACCTAAATTTATCATTCATCATAATATTTTATCTTCCGCTAAAATATTTGAATTATTTATTTCAATACAAATGAGATGCCACAAAAAAACAGCTTCATGGCTCATTGCTTCGGTTACTTTTGTGAAGAAATACATTTTAAGAAAGGCAATGATCGTGGGTGACTACAATTGACCTCGGGCAACGGTCTATGACTTCTATGTATACCGATATTCTAATTTTTTATTGCCACGATTTATTACTTCATTTTACAGTATTTTAATTGTCACTAAGAATCAAGAAAGGGAACGATAACATAGAAATTACATCTACATGAACTACAACGTTCAAACTGGTTTTACGATATTTTGAGAACATTCGCTAAAAAGTTCAACGATCGTGTGGACCATTTATTCTTCAACTGTTACCAAAATATTGTTCTAATAGGTCATCGAATTTGGCATTGATCACTTCCTACGGGAGTCGTTAAAGAAAGTACCGCACTAAAAAACTGTTCACAGCGTATTTTGATTTTTAATTTAATCTAATTTACTCGGCATCACACCCACACAAAAAGAACTTTATGACCGTAAACAACTCTTTGTTTAGCTTTTTTCGCAAATTCACCACAACTGAGGAGTGAAGTATGTTCCAAGAAAAATGATCATATTTGTATAGAAAACGTTTCAGAGTTCAGCCCCATCATTAGTTCTATGGAAAAAGTACATGTCTGAAATTAAATAAACATACAATGATTAAGAACGATAGATAAAGAAATGTTAGTGAAGCCGATGAACACGTACTTATGTATGGGAAATATCTAGTTAAATTTGTAGGTGAAATGAACTATGAACATATTAATATGCAGGTAAATTATCTAATTACAATTAGAAGGTGACATGAGCTATTTGTACTTTTAAGAGTGAGTTTTCTCTTAAAAAAGAGTATGGGCTCTAAAATTTTCACACGACCTGGATTTGATGCACAATCAAATATTTTGAAATCACTATTGTGCATTAGAAGAAGACATTTATCAGCACGAATGCGCATTGCTGAGTGAGTGGGGGGAGCTAATTGACAACCTGTAAGAAAGCTTCTACCGCAGTGCTCAGGTATTCTGGCACAAGGATTTCATGACTTCATACAAACGTACGATAATGTGAACAGCCCACAACTGTTACTGTAGACAGAGAGGCCTGCACCTAAGTGGGAAGCGTGTCTTTGGGCCGGAAGAACCGTGAAAATATACTTCGTTTTGGTGTTGTCTTTGTTGACATTCTGTAGGTCTCGTCAGAAAAATTTGGCAGGGCTTAACGCGGCAGAAGTTTACCTGCTATGTATAAGTACGATAATAGATTTACCTCAGTAGGTGCGCTCAAAAGGCTACTGTTACATAATGTAGCATGACTTTTGTGTGTAGCAATCAATTGTTATTCATTATCTCCTTTTATAGCAAAACCATAATGACTGGCCATCATTCCAAAGAAGCTTTGTTTTTGTATCGTACCTGCATTATATTATCATCGATATTATGTTGAAAATATGTAATTTTGAAAATATATTGGCATGACCATCGTACCAATGTTTTCGCATTAGCGTTTCTGATTTCGTTTTTGGCTTAACCCAGGAACAAGAAAAAGTGTTAAATTTTAATGGACAGTCTTAAGGTTTTTTTTATTCACATGGTCGTCTCTTACTTCACTTTTAAGACATCAAATGAAAAATGAATATGTTTAATTTTGTAAAGACCAGTTTGAACATGATGAAAATCCGAGCAGTTTTGCCTAACGATGTTGACTATTTAGATTTACAGTTACATCACGCATTTTCAACAAGTTTTGAGACGATAAATATCGCTAAGGACAAATCGACAAATCTACTGGCCCTCGCAGAGCTTAACCGTTGTGTGCTAACACAACTTAATTCAGCCCGACAACAGGTTCGGGACCTAAGGCCTTTTGAGTCTCAGTTAACACTGTCTCAAACAAGACTTAACCGTGAAAAGATGAGGTTGTATTTTAAACTGAATGAAACATTGCAGAAACAGTGGTCCACATTTTGTGAACCAGTGGTCATATTCTGATTAATTTTGAAAGAAATATTCAGAATTTTAGACTCAATTGTTTTATTTCTAATCTTTAAAATTCTTGACAACGCGGTCCTTACATAGTTAAACTTCGTTACTGTCACTGCAGCGGCTCTACGAAGTAGTTAGTTCGTTCAAGTCAAAATCTATCAACTTGCATTTTTTTTTACCGTCGATATATCATTCCTCAATATCTGGCGCTACGTTGCCTGCGTTATTTAGCAAGCCAGCTACAAAATTAGAATATTTCAAATGAGTTTCAACTGAATTTAAGTCGTTTTTCATCGGAGCACGATTCTTGCTAGTACCTTTGCTTACAACCCTTCCTGTTTAAAAGACTATTATATTTTATATTATATTCTACTAGCTATTAAATGAAACCACTACCACAAAGTTACGACAGAAATGATGTGAGGTTTGAATATCTTGAAATTTATTAAGAGTTTAGAAAGATTTACGTAACAACTATAAAGAAAATTGTGCCAATGTATGTTCGTACGCTTCAAGAAGAAATTTACTGATGATTAGGACACTAGTACACATGAAGAAAATTTGTAACAAATATCAATGCATATCAAAACTAGGGGAAATAAATTATAAACGAAAAGAAATTATAAAGAAAATTCACAACTGCTTAGGCGAAACTAGTGCTCAGGTGGCGATGAACTTAGGAGAGTGTCTTTGCAATCGTTATAGGATGTTATTTAGCCTTGGTTTCTAGAGAGTATGTTCCTTAGATGATGATTGTCATTCAACATTTTATTTTAGATCATGAGCTCGTATGAATTTTTGTTCTGAATGTCAAGCGTTTTGTGCAAATTGCTCCAGTTGCTTCAGAGCTACTACAGAATATGGTAGCATTTTCTTCCAAGCGCAAATAGCTTACTGCGTTTTCAAAAAAAATTGTCTGAGTTATCAGTACATGGATAACAGAATATAAAGTTTAATGCGACACCAGACTTCTTTGTCAACATCAATGCATTGATTGTACCGACGGCCAAGCCTGTGGCTCAACGTCCATAGAATATTCTTAACTGATCGATCTCGGATTTACGTTATTGCTCTAAAACCCTGTTAAGAAATGGCGCAGTTAATTTCTTAGAGTTCACTGGAGAGCAACGCAGCAGTAGCGTGAGTGTGCGCTTGTTGTGTGCGCTTCAGATCATTGCTAGTGAGATCTGGAAGCAGCCAATTTCTCGTCTCTAGGGACACTGGACAATACTCCCCGAATACATCAGACAACTACCATCCCTGCGAAAATTGCCTAAAGACTACCGTGCGACTAAGCTAATTCTTAGTAGGGAAGGACAATAGGGGTTTCGGGTCGAAGATCAAACGTAATACTTAAAATATGAAAGAGGACCAAATAACGTTACCACACAGTCGGTTATACATGGTGGTGAGCCAAGTCACTCGGTGAGACATATAGATATGTAAATGGGTCTTTCAAGCCTGTGAACTGAACGAGAAGAAGATATCTCAGGGTGTGCGATGCATGTGGTTTGATCGATTAATCAACGTGTTAACAAGAGAAATATATCGCCATCGCAACTTCTTGACCCATAGTACATATGTATGTACTTGCAAACATGCCCCGCAACTTAATTTGTAAGCCCTCGTGCAATTTTTGTGCCTATCTTGAGGGCAAATTCATCGGTTAAAGGGTGTCGCAGAAATTTTCCCTCAGTGGTATCATTGTTTGCTTGTACGAATTTCCATAGAAAAACAGATAAAACGCCAACGAGAGACTCAATCCAAATTAAAAACACAATTAGAAAGTAATCGATATAAATTCTAATAATTTTATGATTTAAGGAAAATGGGGACGGAGTTAATATAACCAAGCGTATCAATTGCTAACAGCGGTGAAAAAATTGCATTAAATGTTTTAAATGGAGTTAGGAGTTACTCAATTATTTGAATTGCATAGTTAGAAGCTGCTTAAGAGAATTAAATGATTTTTGTCTACTACTCGAACTTGAAGAAAAATTTTTGCCACCTTTTTTGCTGTGAGGCTGCTACTGTTTGACTTGCGGTACTTCAGGAATGAATAAAATTTATGCCACGTGGCCAAATTTTGATCACCTCAATTGATCTTATTTTCCCCTGGGATTAATTTCATTGTCACATTCATGCAAGTATTATTTTGATTAGCATTTTACCCTCTCCAAGTTTGTAGAAATGTTCAAAACTTAAACTTACTTATGATATGAATGATTTTCATCCAAGGTATGAATACATGTAGCTTAGACCACTCCATTCACATATGAACATGTAAATTACGTAAAACCAAAGAACTAATCGTATTATCTGATTGATTTGAAAAGAATAACTGTTTCTGGCCTAAGAAAAGAAGAAAAAGTACATTTCTTTGACCTAGATGTTGAAAATCTTGAGCGGCTGTCGTTGCTGTTCTTTCGCAGAGGAGTTGTGCTCAGTATTTATTTTGATCCATGACTTATCACTTCCGATACTCTTGCCGAAAATTAGCTAAAGGCGCTCCTGGCTGTGCTGCTACATAGCGTAAAAACCTTCAAGTCTGTACGAAGCCTGTGAGAGAGGCCAGTCATCTCAGTGACGGTGTAGCTCCGTCGATTCCTTCACATGCATTTTGTAGTAACTTCTCTAACGCGTATGTTAAACGAATCAAACTGACTAATCATCCTATTGTATTTAATTATTATTAATGTTAACAGGAACTCATGAACTTGAAATTCTCATTTCAAATTAACTTTTGCACGTAATATCGCTTGTTTTCTCAAGGCTGCGGGTCCAGGCAGCACCTCAGAACTACTTTGTGCCGCTCGCTATTTGCCTTTGATGCTAATTGTAATTGAGGTAATTTGTGTTTTTCTTTAATATTTCACGACCGAAAATTGGATGAAAAGTTTGGTGTTGATATAGCTTAGATCTGTTTCAATCATTGTACTGCTTACCACTTCTTATTTGAAGAAAGTGCATCGATTTCTGAAAATTGTTGCTTAAGTTTAGGTCACATTTGTTAAGAAAGTTTCGAAACCTAATAATTATAGTAATATTGCATATTTTTCATCGAGTTAGCAGCATCGTTAAAAACCTGAAGAAAAAAGAAAAATATTTCTGCTGCTTGACATATGCAAGACATAGAGTAGTGAAAAGAATAATGTTTACCAATTGTGAAACCTACTTCGAAATATTTGGATAAGCCCTTGATCAATGCGCTACAATCGCTAACATTTTTTCAAAGCCATTATGAGAAATAGAGGAAATTATGACAAAGACCATATTTTAGAGGAGTGAAATTCCAGAAGTCTAACTGAAATTGAACCTGGAAACCACAATAAGCCAATGCATAGCAGACTATAATATCTCCTAATTCTGCAATGCTCGTACAATTTGTATGTGTACAGCTTCATGTAGATTGTAGAATAAATTGATCCCAATTTATATGAAATCACACGTCTCAAATTGAATTTCCCAGCATAACGCTCCCTATTTAATTTCCGAACAGCATAAGACTGAAATTTTTTTAAACAATTCTGGTTCCAGAATGTTTTCTGAGTTATTGAAATAAATGCAGTATTTCTTGGGAAAATTGAGGGTAAAAATAAATTGTGTTATTTAATAGCTTTCTGGCCGATTCTGATGTGTAACATCAGTGTTCGGAACTCATTGGCAGCTCATAAAAAAAAAAATGTTTCGAAAGTTCTCCTATAACTCGTAAAGTTGCGTTGTCTAACTGGGGTGACAGGGTACAAATTTGTGAACGTTGAAGATTGGTAAGTGCCTGCATAACCATTTCACTTCAGGTAATGAAAGAAAAAATATTCATATGTAGTGGATAGATGTGCCGACCAATTATATTTATTATTTTCCTGCATTATTTTTCATATAGAAGAATATTTTTACACTTAGTATCGAGGCACGAGCTGGTTACATTAGATACTTAAATTTGATCAGTGGTTTCCGTGGACTTTTTAGCATTCTCTGTGTGAGCTGTAGCATGTTTCTAATTAAACTTGTCGTTAAACAGGAATAAATTCTTATAAATTATTTTGTCGTCCTTTATACTCTTATCCTCACCTATTACATTAAAGTTTTTTGTTACTGAGGTAGGATGTAAGAGTCAGCTATTAAATAGTTAGTTTTACCGCAATGCGTGGTAATTCTGAACATTTTTACTACTATGAAAGAAATTGAGGAAGAATACACTGTTCGAGAAATTTTTTAGCATATGCGTCGCGCATCGATAGTTTTGATGTGGGCAGACTATTCTGAAATTGATATCGATAGTTTTGATGTGGGAAGACTATTCTGAAATTTATATCTTCAACACAAGACCGAGTAGTTTATCATACTCGTCTACGTTAACTAGTAGATCGAAGAGTGTTAATTAATATCTATCATTTGTTTGAGAATATGAATTGACACCTACGCACTCCTACAATAAGATTTACACAACATACCATTACTGGAAATTCAAAGAAATTCACTCTCACACAGCAGCAAAAATCAAAGAGCTGTGACTCCAATCTGCATACGAAGGAAAATGGCGCCGGTGACGTTTTTCAGGAGCTTGTTTGCCTTGCAAGGTGTATGTGCGGCCATGAAAATGTTTTGCTATCATTAGTCGGCTACGAGTCAAGTGCTGAGAATATTTACAGAGCCTGGCCAGCACGTGATCATCAAGAGCAGCACGTGAGGCCGACGCGCGACGCTTGTTTGTTTCTCACGAACTAAAGGTTCTCGAGATGCGCTCTTGGAGGCCCAACTAAACTTCTCACGTGATTAAAGTGCGTCCACGACATAACTAGGCATACAAGTCTGTAGTAAAATGTGAGTTGAATAAAGAATTATTATTGTTTGACCATGTTTACCGTCTGTTAGTAGTGATGTTGTCGATTGCTAGTCTCTCTAGAGTTTTGGTCTACTGTCGGGTACTAAGACATAGGCGATAACTTTCGTGATATTCAATTTTTTGGAAATGTTGGATATGAATTAAATCTGTCTTCTACATTGCCTTAGATCATATTATCTTTAAACTTTATAATGAGAGCCAAAAACCAGACTCTTGATTAGAATGGTGAATACGAACCAAAAAGTCATTTCGAGAGTCATATGGCGGAAAAAAATTCGCAACTCGTTCATAGTAACCCTCAGGAAAGACCTTGAACTCTTACACTTGGGGATGAAATTCATGTCAAGCCATGTTATGAAAACCATGTCAAGCCGTGAAATCCATGTTATGCAATATGACCTTCTTTATACTTTATCTTATTAAAATTTGAACCTTACTCTCCCCGATGTGTCAACCGTATAATGCAACGCAACCTTTGCTTCGAAAGAACACAAGTTCATCAAAGGATAGAAGTAACAGAAGCAATTTTTAACATTCTTACGAATGCTCTGGAATAAATCCATCGTGATCTGAATCGAATGAAGGTACACCCGCGTACTACACAAAATTAAATAAGATGAGCTGCGTCATTTTACATGCTTAAAATTTCAAAATTTGAAAAATTAAAATTACCTTGAGATTTTTAGGACACGTTTAAAGTAATGGTAAACATCTGCAGTAGGCAAAAGCTTCATACTTAATTCTGAATGAGTAAGGTTCAATTACAACACGAACATTGCCGCAAGTATCACGGCTCTGAATACTAAAGATGCATGAAAGATTTATTCCTAATCTGCACATCTGTGAAAGACAATCGGGTATGAATTTGAGGTAAATAAATTCTGCTTTACTACTGGTTACATGTTATTCAATTCCTGGGTATAATTTTGCAGGAAATTTAAGTAAATTCTTCACTAAAAATAATTTCCAATGAGGCATCTCATGGAAAATTCGCAGGACCCGAAATTGTTATGAAATCTTAACGAAATTTTCATACTTCTACTTTACATCACCATGTATGTAAGCCTAAAAACTACGAGAATAAAGTATTGATACTTGTATTTAAAAGATCTAGCTGAAGAAGTGTTAAAGTGAGTGTTAAAGCTTTGATTGTAAAATCATTTTTAAGTAAATAAAATCGCATTTAAATTGCGTATGTAGTATGTTCGACAAATAAACTTTCCACATGAATTACAAATGACATTACCCCCCGCTTCTCCAGCAATCGGTAGTGATTCACAATCTTGGCCTCAATAAAACGCATCTCCAGCATTCCCTCAAAATTAATCCTGTTAAGCTCATCTCGATATTTACCGAGCCTTTTTGTGGCGGAGAAAGACGGGAGCCAATCGCATATTAAAAGGCGTCCATAATCATCGTGCGCCTTGTTAAGATGCATGGGCGTGCATCACAAAACCGTTAAGTCAATCAGGAGTAATGTGTTCCCCACGCGGTGTGCAATATGGGCCTGGTTTGTGTGGCCGCGTCCCTCGCTGCTGCCAGGGAGGGGTGCGCTGCCGTCAAGAGCCGTTTTACAGCATCCCTCTCCGGTTTTTTCCGTCCCTCCCGGCCATGGGCTGCCAGCCTGCCACGCGACCTCTCACTCAGAATCCCTGATTTCCATTTCGCTGCTTCCTATCTCATGACAGTCACTGTATCTTTTTCACTTGACTTCATTCGCTCGCTCACTTGGAAGGTTTTCTCCAAGTTCTCCAGTACTTCCACCGAGCTGATGCTCTTTGCAGACCCTACTGCGCTCAAAGTTTAGCATCTTATGAGACTGCGTGCAGAACTTTTCTCGAAGAAATAAGTATCGTTCGTTCACTTCAAATGGAAGTAAGTGAAGCTTCTGGTGCAAGATTATATGAATTAAAGCTCAAATTTAACACTAACATCAAGTGAAAGCATTTTATTCATTATGACAATAATTGATGTATTTTTAAAGAGAATTTTTCTTATCTTGTGCTCAACAAACTAGCAATTTAGTGAGATTTTTAGCTTTAAGTTCGCAAAACTTTTGCTGTGATATATGTCACCAAAAACGAAGAAGAAGTAAAAATTACAGTTTCTTCTACCATGTCTTCATTTAATTTATTCTTAGTATTGTAAATTACATTTTCTTCGTCACTGTCTTCATTTCCTACAGCGTTATTAAAATGAAACTTGATATTCAAGCTGTGTGAAAATATACTTCCATATTTTCCATGTTTTTGATCAGCTATAACAGTTCTCAATGCCTGTTTATCCTAAGAAAATGCTATGAATAAATTTGTAGGTATTTGGTGCCTAAGTGCATGAAACGTTTCTGTTGTACATAAAAGTACGAGAATGCTACGAAAATTTGCAGGAAAAGTCACGTGCATTGAGGGACAGCACCTTGGTTATAGCGCAAGCTCGGACTTAATGAAGCAGCCCGTTAACGCACGACCCAACGTGGGGTGTAGAGTTGCAAATTAAAATTGAAAGAGTGCTACCAAGGCATTTTTTTATTCCGAACGTGTACCAAACTCTCCGTCGATTTGGGAATTGAAATGAGATGCAATTTTATATTCGAGTAATTGTGGTTTGGAGTTTTATAAAAACCGTAACGTTGAACTTAAGACTACAAAAGCTTAAAATTAGTTCAAAAAAAGTATCATGCAAGCCGTTAGTATAAGAAGGTCTAAAAGTCCAGTATAGGAAGCGATATTTGAGTTTGAACAAAATTAGAAAATATCTGTTTATAATTTTAGATTGAATTTTCTATGTTGGAAAAAACTCATTTGAGGTTGGGAATGCTCCTGTTAGTTAAATAAGGTCATAATTAATTATTTAGTAGCTACTTAGGAACATTTGAGTACAAAAATTTACTGTTGATGTAATCGTTTTGGGCACCTGAAATATACCTACACAGCGCTTTCATTTACACGACATCAGCGACACGTAATGGCTCATGCATGTACATTCACTGAAACATGACACAAAAATTATGCACATATGTTGAGCAGTTTAGCTCCACCACTAGTGGACATGATGTTGACACGGTGCTCGCAGTATTATGCACGTTATGCACGAATGTTGAGCAGTTTAGCTCTATCACTAGTGGACATGATGTTGACACGGTGCACGCAGTATTATGCACGAATGTTGAGCAGTTTAGCTCTACCACTAGTGGACATGATGTTGACACGGTGCTCGCAGTATTATGCACGAATGTTGAGCAGTTTAGCTCCACCACTAGTGGACATGATGTTGACACGGTGCACGCAGTATTCATTAGGCCGGACACACCGCAGCTTCATGAATCACTCCCCCAGGACGCCCCTCAGACCCTCCGCCTTCAGAGGCATTTCTTCCACAGACGCAACTGAAGAGCTGTGAAAACTTGAGCACGGTATCCCTGTCAATACGGTGTCATCGTTGTCTTTAATTATAACTGCGAAGTACAAAAGTTGACCTACTACGTTGTAAATAATTCCTCAGTTGGGTTGATGAACAACTAAATGACTTTCATCCTGGCTTTGCTGTCTGAATCCTGCTGTCCCTCTCCCCTCGTGGGGCTGCTCTTCTTTTATGGATTCTTTTCGAGGGGACAATGAACAAGTTTCTGATTTTGCGCTCTTGTTTGAGTAAATCAGGGCTTTGACGAAGTGCATATTGAGTGTATTGAAATCAGCCAGTGTCATCATCGCTGGTCATGATTTGAGCCCAGATGTATTGTAACATAAGTCCGCATGCTCGAAGTTATCGAAATTTTTTCGACAATTTGGTAAAATTAACTTTCCCTTGGCTCGTCGTAGTTTGTGAGAGTAGGGGTTGGAATTTCGGGTAGGAATTCTAGTTATGGTGAGAATTAAATCTTGAGAGACGAGTGCCCAGGAGGTGAGAGGCTACAGAGTGCGCATATGAAAATTGTAGAAATGCGTGGTGCTAGAGAAGTGCTTACTTCGTAATCTAAATTCAAAAACTAGGGAAGCAAGAATTAAAAAAAAAAAATTTATAATTTAATTAATCAGGTCATGTTGTAAATTTGAAGAACTAGTGATCAGTTCTGTCAATTTTCTTAAATTATACTGTACTGTTACCCACTCATGCACTTTCGCTAAATTATACCTCTAGCTATCTGTTTTACGCATAACCTATTCTGCAAAATTACAGTCAGTAACAATTTTCCTTCCATCTGATTTTTCATCACACATTATGCTCCCGTTTTTTGATTAACGATCACCCCAGTGCTATTTTCATTAATTTTATTGACGTAGCTTACTTCCGGGTGCGCAGCGAGTGCGTCCGAAATTTTCCTTGATTTGTTTCCTTCAAAACGCGACGTGTTTAAGCTTGCAAAATTCTTGGTAATTAAAGGAAAAAAACCAGTTGACTTTTTGAACTAATTTTATTAGATGAATCCTGGACGTCCCCTATTCTAACAAAATAGTAACTATGTAAACGGCAGTTAATTTTCTCCAAAGAAAAACATCATGCTTTATTCCACTAATCATGGTAAAAGCAATGATATTAGTTAATAAAACTTATTCGTATGCTACTGATACATCCACGATCAGTCCGGAAGTAAAACTCATAGCTTATGGAAGTCATAGAAGAAATCAAAAGTCCGTTTCCGACTTCAAAATCTCAATCAAGGCACAATTCAGAATGAGTATTTCCGGGTGAAAAAAAGTTCAAAATTTGAGCTCAACAAAGACGCACTCAAACTCACGTGTGCCTCCGCTCACTCTGAACTGAACAACTTTTCGCTTTTAACTTTAAACTAAACATATAAGTCGAGTGTCCTGAACAGCACTCTTTCTCAGGGCACTTGAGGACTACCCCCTCGTGATCGATTGAGGCGATGGAGGCGGCGCGGCAAGAAGCTCCGTATCATAAACACTTCCGACGGGCCGCCAAATTTGGAGTATCGATCTAGCTGCTCTGGACCGCACAAATATGGACTCACGCCAGCACTATCTACTCACTGCTATTTGCTTTTATGAACGTTTCCTGAGAATTTTCTTGCGGTAGACAAGCCAATATTTCCTGAGACGCAGATACCTACACATTTTCTGACAAGGGTTGGGCATACATTAGGGTAGCAGAACTTCACGTTCTGTTCCATTGTGTTTTGTGAAATTTTCACCTTGCTTGACTAGAAAATTAAAATAAATGAAGAATAAGTACCTCTTTCATCGTCGTACTATGTGCAAATAACCACTTAATACAAGCGGTCGGTGCGAATAGCAAAAATTTACATCGAATCGTCCAACAACTTTCAAGCCCCAAATGCTATCAGAAATCCCAGCATTAGCCTCATGAAGGATCTAAAGTTAGAAAACGGCAGAATTGGAAGCAGAAGTCCCCTAAGGCTGCGTTATTTACGGCGCGTTTCCGTACGGTATTATGTCGTACATTTGTATCGGAGACGCGGAGACATCCATGCAGGACATTACGAGGGTCGTTTGCCATATAATGTGACGAGTGCTCAGCTTTCCGCGTTGCTGACTTTTACTGCCAGCGACGTAAGCTGAGCGGCCACGCACGACTGCGCTGTATAGGCTCGCCGCGCGGCCTGCACGCGACTTTTTACTTTTGCTCTGACACTCCACCCAAATATAGTTATATATAAATTTCCAGCCTCTTCCCTCCGTCTCCCCTAGACTTTTTATTTCTGCCAGTAGGTGCGTCAAAGGCTACAGAGGCTATAAGAGCTTGGGTGTATGTGGGTTTGTGTCAGGGTACTCACCTTGTCCGTTAGTAATCAAAGGTAAAATATTCAAATTATTCTCTCGGAGTCGCAGAACTTTCGATCTCATCGTTTCTGAAAATCCTCTTCTCAAGAAACGAAAAAATAGCTCACGCTCGGGCCTGCTTGCATTCTTTCCTGCCAACGCATATTGCGGAGTTCCTTCTCTTCAGGGATTGCATGTTAATTATGCAAATGACTCTTCTCATTGGCGGACGTCTTAATCCGAGACTCCTCAGCCCAGGCCGCGCTCAGCTCTCAATAATGATATTCGAGGTAGTCTGCACAAGAGGTGAACCTTCCACAGAAAACGTCTGAATTTCCATTCCATCAACGATGCAAAATATTTAACGAGCTCTGCGAGCTTTAACGTGAGTGTCGAGTCTAGGAAAAGTAGACATTTCTCACAAGATTCGATGAGCTGCGGTGACAGAAGAAAATATTTTAGATAATGAACATTTTCGAAAGTGCATTTACGGAGACCTGGCTGTGTGTCCGTTTCGAACTTGTCGAACTATAACGTGTTTTCCATCCATGACTCTGTATTCTTCAGTAACTGATAAGAGCAAGCGGCTGTATCTTACGTCATATTCTGCGGTGAAATTAGCTACGACGTTATGTTTAAAAGATGCTTGAGTTTTTTAGAACTTTTTTGAGCGCGCATGTAATAGATTTTTTGCCTCAGGTTAATCTTAGCCATCCTCGAAAACTGAGTTTTGTCATAGTTTGTCTCCTGAGTTTTATACTAACTCGCAAAAAAAAAGATTTCTGCTGAAAGAGATGTTGATGATGTAGCGAATGATCCTCCAGGCACAATGGTGAAACATTCCCAAAACTAAAAGCCATAAGATGCACAGAAAGAATATACTGCTAAATTAGAAGTAGCCTTTATTTTCCTTGAGAAATTTAAAGAAGAGGAATTTCGCAAAGATCCCAGCATGAGCACAACATCATTAACTTTGGCAAGCTGCCTCTCGCCCAACAGCCTTCACGAGATGGGACTTTCCGAAAAAGAGCGCACTCTCTTTTGGAAAGTCGTATTTTTTAGAGGGATTCTCACCAGGACATTGCCGTGGCGCTTGTGCTGCGCAGGCAGCGGCAGTTCAGGATGCCGGCATGGAGACCAGGCCTCGAGTCTGCGCATTTCCTGCAATCATTCATATTTGCAGTTTATTTCTAATTAGCATGCGTACCTGTTACTATTGAACTTTCACTTCAGAAAATGATTACAGCAACATGTATTCTATTTCTGCACTTTAATATCATGTCACGAATGATTGATTATAGTCTCGAATGCATTTTTTCGTGACCCTAACGATTAAGTTTTTAATGAACACATAGTCTCTTAATCTCTAAACAAAATTCACAATGCCAATAGTGGATTCTACAAGCCAGAACATTTTCGGACATCTCAATCCTCCCATCCTCGGAAATTGGTCGCTGCAGCGTTCTTTTCTGAAATCTACCCAGCAATCGTTCTTCAGACCCGAGGGAGAAGCAAGATCTTGAGGGGTGCTACGTTCCAAGGGATTTTTTTACGTTGTGCTCCTGTGTGTGGGAAAAAATTTAGCTGCGACATATATAATCTAAGTTGAGTGAAACTTTTAAACGTAGCAAAAGTCATTGCTCACATCAATGCGCTTTTAAGATTTGATTTTCGAGTTGCAGCAAACATCGGGAGATGTTACGCCTCATGGCGCGATGAAGCATCGTAACATGGTGAGGAAGCTCTCCAGTAACTAGAACATTGGAGAAGAATAAAGGAAAACGAGCCTATCCTTGGATGGTGAATGACGAACAATAAATTTAAATTTCATCACACTATTCATCAGAAGTTTTCATTTGCTTACTCTGTTGAATTATAGAAAAGCTATTAATTATAAAACGGAAAGCTTTCACCCGGAATAGGTCTCGCAATAAGTACACAATTATGAAGGAATTTATCGCGACAAGTTAGTAGTGTTGAATACTGGTGCTGAGTACATACTGCTGCACAGTGGTACGTGCACACTGCAGCATAGAGATGTATGTACTTACTGTTACACAGTGGTGTGCACACTGTTAGACAGGGTATACACACTGTTACACAGTGGTGTACACACTTCTACACTGTGAAGTGTGAAGCCACTCGTTAGGGCATCAACGGCGTTAGTCTCTGCTTTCGCTACGGCGGTGAAAATTTGAGGAGGTATAAGAATTTCCCCATTTGGCTCAATTATGTTTTTTTTTACCATTGATGTCGTTCGGGAATTGAGTCCTAGACACCATCAAATGCTAAATCTATCTGCCTTTTTATTAATTTGTAGCTGAAATAAAAACACAAAAAATGGAATACTTAACGGTAGTCGTTTCAGCACGAACACTCTTCATTGGAAAACTTTCATAGCTTATTGCAAATTTCTTTTTGCTGAGAAATGCATATGAAGGCTGCATAAAGTGTAGTGTTTATGTACTCATATGATGGCAGCAAGCCAAAACCCACTCTATAATTATTCCCGCAATTTCATGGAAACTTATCCGTCACAAAATTTTCCGTTAGGTAGAACTTTTCTAAATAATTTGTACTGAGAGCCAATTTCGTTCTAACTTGTTTTGGTACGATAAGAAAAATGTCTGGTATTTCATAGTACATATTTTGAGAAGAAATTCAATAATTTATAAAAGACTAGACTCACAATAATGCATTTACATCAAAATCAATTCGAATAAGCTGCGGGCATTTCCCTCCCTCTGCCGGGCATCATTTAGAGCGCCATCAGATGGAACCCTTCGCTGCGTCAGCGCAAGTGACTTTTTATTTTACTTCCTACATGCTCTGATTTTTCTTATCGCTATAGTTTTGTTATAAATTATGTCGCTCATTTCAGTTGAGAAGTAAATATTTTTGTGCTAAATTGCGCTTAGTTCTTTTATGTTTGGTGGACGACTAAACTCGGCTCAGCCTCACATATCCCGGGCTAATGAACATAAAATTAAAATTGAACAAAATTGCAAAGTTTTTAAATGAACATTGTGAAAACATTGAGGCAGTGTTCGGTAACCAAATATACATACAGATAAGTTAATATTTCATTTTTCCTGTTTTATCTACAAGGAATTACCAGAACGCCCAATGCAACCCACCAACCCCTATACACTCGTACAGGAAGCATACAAACAGCTGAAATAACGCTGTGGGCGGCTCACTAATGTACATCTCTTACACGTGCGTGGTTTCCCAAGTCAGACTACTCAAAAATATCCCCTTACTCCTGAATTGTCCAGCTGGCTTACGAGTGACACGTACTGACGATAATAGAAGCTACTAAACTTTTTACAGAATTAATGATAACTCGGTAAAAATAATTCATAAAATACTTGAGAAGCGTAAAAGGATAGATAACTATGTGTACCAAGGCGAAGAAGCCAGACTGGGATGTTTTTCTGGTCTGTTGTTGCGTAAGAATTGTGGGGTAGAGAACATGCATTTTTTTGCGATTAGGGTATTTTAGTATTTCGTTTTTATCAAAGCGTCAAACGCGCGGTGATGTTGCAACAAATGTGCATTGCTGGTTGCTGTTCAGGCGCTCTCCAGAGCACTCAGGCGAGCGGGGGCTGAATCGAGAGCACAGCCTCGTTGTTGACTGATTAGCGAACTGGACAAGGATCTCAATGAATGTGTATCTATAGCATGAATTGTGAACTAATTGCCATGCTGGGGAGTTTATTTGACTCGATTAAATTTGAATCACAAATTGTTTCTGTGCATTTAGAAAAATAGGAATAGGATTTATTATTGTATATCTTATATCAACACAAAGCGTCACTAATTTGATCAAGCTTAAGGACACTACAATTATGGGGGATTAAATTTTGACTGTTTTTCAAATACTGAGTTTAATTTTAATTAAAGTAGTTACACCAAAAATTTGCTAACAGCGGAACTTCATACCATTTCGACGAAACACAAAACTACATTCTAAACTAGAAGCTATGAATCTTTACCTCAATTTTGATTTCCCTGTGGGGGCGCATGCCTGTGCAAGTGAGTACGAGAAGAAAAAAAAAGCACCTTCTTAGGTGTAGGGTCCAGCACAGGGACGAGAGGGTGGCGGATTGTGGAGCGACCCCGACTCCCCGCAGCGCAGAAGCCACACAAGAGTGTGGCGATGTTCCCTCCATGCGGGGGAGCGTGGCGTGTGGCCTTGGCATCGTTACATGTACGGAGTGAGCAGCACGACGAGGAAGGACAAGCGAGATCTTGCGTACCGTCATCTGACAAAAGCTTCATCACAGGAGACCACAACGCGACCACGAGAAGCGCTGGTGCCGCTGGTGGTGATCGAGCTGTACGCCTGCAGTCGAGACGCGTGCAGGTGACGGAGTTTGCTGGAAGTGCGTCTCGTCTCAAGCTGACATGCACTATGACAATATTAGTTGCGAAAGCACCATGAAAAGGATCTACTAGGAGAAGAAGAGAGTTGGAAGGAGGTTGGTGGCGAGAATAGTGGTGGCGGTGGGAGCTGGCTAGCTGAAGCGGCCTGTATTGATCTCGCCTCCGTCACCTTAAAGCAGAGGGGCTTGGCTGAATAGCGCTCGTGCAGCGAGAGCTGGGGAGAGTAGACGGGTAGTGTGTGGAGAGCGACAAGATAGAGAGAGAGAGAGAGAGCTCACAGAGAATGCATAACAAAACCAACCTCATGACTTTTCAATGCTTGTCTTCAAGGCCTTTTGTGTAGTTTTATGTACATCCTTGCCTCGCTTTCCGCAAACTCGTACGCGTAGTAATTGGGCATAAAATGATGCAGTGAGGCATCGATGAAAATTCCCGTCTACGGGAATTTTAAAAAATAAAACGGGAATTTTGTTCAAGCCAATTAACGCGAGCCTGTACTCGCGGTTGCCAACCACCACACCCCGCAAAAGCCGATCTCGAGTGTCAATGAAACCCAAGCTGATCGGACAAGATTTTCAAATCCTACATTTGTATTCATCTTAATTGGTCTCCATTTAGTCGTCCAGTGTTATCCCTAAAACTTACATCTTCATCCCTAAAACCTACAGCTTTAGTTTGTAAACTTCGCCAAGAGTCTCCCAACTAAATACGGGTGTAGGCGAGTGCGCGTGCATGTGACAAAGATCTTCATAAACGTACACTTATAACCATATTTTATGCTTCATACACTCTTTCTAAAGCCAAGCGTACCTCCTCCGTCGGTCATTTTAATGGCTGAACGCCATAAGCAAGCGTCCAAAGAGGCATAAAAACAAGCAGCGAAGGAGAGACCGACTCGAGGCTATGCCAAGCGAAGTTGCTGGGTCCGTGTGGCGGAATGAGGAGCCCTCGACAGTCCAGACCTCACCTCGTAAGCTGCTTATGTTAGTCTGATCATATTAATATCACTGAAGCCTTCCCGCTACATCGATTGTGGTACTTGAACGAGCAAATAGAAAGGCTCATTGCAACGATGGGTTCCTCCTTTTTATGATTCAATCAAAGAAATTCCGGTGAAGGCGCCTTGTGAAGGCTCAGGAATCTCTTGAGTAGGACAGAACGATGGCGTCATTTTGCGGGATCGCGACGGCAGAAATGAGAGTTTATTGAATCATCGAAAATGTGTCATTGTAATTGTGGATGGATGCTGCAAAAAATACTTAGACTCCGTCTAATCGTTGCCGTTAAATGACTAAGCATCTCTTACTGGTTTCCATCACGGTTGATCAATTACGAGAGCGTTGGTTTTTCTACTGAAATAAGCAATATTGTATAGTATTAATCTTCATCAACAACTCATGCTCGAGTGCCGAGCAAAAAGGCGATTCAAAGAAACTGAAATCAAGATCTGCTACGCAATGTAAAATTTCAGTACAGCAAGTGTGTCAGGCACTAATCAGCAAAGATCGTGTAACGCATGAAATAATGGTTCATTATAATATGGTCTATTATAATATAATAAACCTACTTCTGAAAAATTAAATGTTTTCTTCCTGCATACCTAACTCAGAATGTAAAATGTGAATGGGTCGAATTCTTTCCATATTTTAAGTATTTTTGGAATGAATTTACAGACCCCACATTAAAAAAATATTTTTGTTTGAAATTATACCCGCAAGATCAAACAATTTTCGACAAATTCAAATCCCCATCCCAGCACAGGTCACTCATTTTGCAAGCGCATGTGAAAGCGCGTGTGCAAGCGCATGTGAAAGCGCGTGTGCAAGCGCATGTGGAAGCGCATGTGCTTACGAGTAAAAAAGATACGTACGCCAAAGCGTTGCCGATGCTTTTTAATGTTTGAAACTCTTCGAGAGATGAAATTATGAATTAATTTCAAGTTGAATAACTGACTCCTGCAGTTTTTTGTCACCATCTACAATGAATGAATTTAATCAATTCACGCCTTATTCAGAATAGAGCACCAAAGATGTTGGTGCAAGAATAACATACTTAATTACAAAATCAAAGCGAGGTTTCTCCATGCAATTGAATTTCGATAATGAACTCTCAAGCGACGTTTAAAAGCAAACTTTATCTTGCTTGGGATAGGCAATCAATGAAAAGATCAGCCATCTAGTTAGTGAAATGTCTCCAGAAACTTCTCCAGAAAGGTGTGCAGAAATATCCGCAGAACTGTGAGCTCTGAAATCCCAGACGAGATAAACCAACCCACGGCGCGAGCGTTCTATTTACTCAATTATTGTGCACGCGATATCGAGGAGACGACGTCATTACGAACACGCGACGCGATCTGCCCTGTCATTTCATTCATTCCAGCGATGCTTTCTGCTTTAATTTGACCCACGCCCATCCCGACCTTCCTTCGTAGTGTGGTACCAATATTTTATGCCGAGCAATGTGATCAGAGAATGAGTGCAGAAATGAGTTTTGTACGCAGAATGATTACAAACTATGAACGCTTTTTTATTTACTGTATTTGGTATTAGGTAACATGATTATGAATTTTCATACTTTCTTTGGTTGTGATGTCAAAGCAATGTTTAAAATATTGAAATACATAAAAAGAGGTAGTCGGGATGATCCAGTACATCATAAAATGTATAGTAATTTTTTCCTCACTCTGTATATAATCAGTACCTCTGCGAGGTACTCTGCTGTAAATCATGGCGTCACTCTGTTGTACTCTCATGTAAATTATGGTTCACTGTGCGCTATTCCTACTCCACCCGGGAGTCAGGACTCGACAGTGTCATCCAGGACTCGACAGTATCACCCAAGACTCGACAGTGTCACCCAGGACTCGACAGTGTCACCCAGGACTCGACAGTATCACCCAGGACTCGACAGTGTCACCCAGGACTCGACAGTGTAATGAGTTAAAGGAGGAAATCTGCAGTACGTTATCACAGAACTTCAGAAATGTGGTAGCTTCTTTGGCGCATATCCAGCATTTTGTTCCTATGATGTGAAGATAAGATTAACTACCAATAATTATATAAGAAGCTTTTTGATATTCCTAAAAAGCAACGGAAGTGAAATAATGGAATATTTCATCTAACGACGTCATGGTGTGCTGGGGAATGGGGCACGCGCAAGGTTATGCCGACAATAAAACGAGCATCATGAAATAAAAAGTTAATAAATATTAATCACTTCTTGCTCCCCGGTTTACATTTAGTTTTTTTCAGCTACGTAACTGAGCATTTGCATGAAATGTACCTTTCAACACAGTGGATTTTTTTATTGTTTTAATGGTAATAACTTACTAGTTAGTTTGATCATCCTGACTTAAATATAAACTAAGATTACATACACAGCCGTTAATCGAAAAACAATTAAAAGGTCCGCCCTTATATTTCTTGACATTTTGTCCCAGAATTTGTTTTTTGAACGCAATAATATGCAAGACAGCACGGTCGCTCGAGTTGTCTGATTGCCCACCAATCACATCGATATTGCGATTTTTATTGCAATGACCGCTATAGAACCATGGAACCTCACGAAGGAAAACCCTAGCTCCATATATGCTCTCGAAGAGTTAAACTTCATTTCACGCATTGTCGCTCCATTCAGAAGCCGAAGCAAACACGAGAGCACGTGTGTGCAATGACTGCGTTAAATAATACGGACACTAGGAGAATATAATACATTTTGCATATATGGATGTTCCTGACTCTGAAAAACTGATATGAGCTGATAGTAAACAATTTGCTATGTAAATGTATTCACTCCATTACTTTACGGACTCGTTTTACATGTACTAAAATCAGATAATACGACGTCTAACCTTTAACAAACATTTAAAGACGATTAATCGTTGGTTTGAAATTAGACGAAGTATTTGTGGTGAAAACTGATGTGTAGTGCCTCATAGCACATGCGACCCGGTTTAGGATAAAAGCCTATGAAAGAACACAGAAAAACGTCCTCGTAGCACTGGAATGCTGGGTATAAATCAGACTTGAGTGATACGGATAGCAGAGCTTAAAAAATCAGATTTGGATCAAATCACTTCGTAATTAATTGGAGAATGGTGATATGTAACTTGGTGCTCACCTATACAATACTGAGTCATGGCGTCTTTTAGGCAATTGCATGGAGCTCCTGACAGGGCACCTATTTTCTTGACGAATACTACACTCAAAATATCTTGATACGCATGAACGTGTCGCCTTTTGCTCTTTAGCTCAGTGCTGCTGCGGTAATCTATGCACGAGGGTAAGCTTCATGGTTCTTCCGTACATTATAGGTGTTTCGAGCATACTCTTATCAATAAAGGGTCATGATCACCTAATTGCTTGGCGAATCAGAATTTCAGAAAGAATCAGAAAGAGTACTTGAATAAGAAAGAACACTTCAAAATTTCACATGTTTTCTTTTCGCATTAAAGTTGAGTCACTTTGAAATGTAGAATCTGCAACGAAAGGTTATACGGTAGCTAAATAACGCTTGCACTGAATTGTTAAATTATTCTTTGTTTTCGTTTCAATTGTTTCCTTATTCTCATTTCATGAGTCGAATTATCTGATTGACAAAGTCATTTAAATCTCACATGAAATACCGTAGACCTAAGCAAGGGGTGTCGCAATGGTTATACTGCCTGTAACGGTCATATCGTGGAACGAGTCAGAAAATACTCACAATGCTTTTACGACGTTCATTTTCAAGTCTGTTTTGTAAGAAACGTATATGGTACGTAAAAGTGTGTTGAAAATATGTCCAATGCTATTCGCCCGGTGTAATTTCCAAACCCCTCCCAATATAGAATCTAACGCTAAATAGCATGGAGAACTGAGTGATGATTGCAAGCCATTGAGCTGTGGAACAATGTTACATGTATAGAAAGAGAAAGAGTTTAATCAATGAATCATCATCGCTTATTGTGTTTTCTGTAATAGATCGTTTGCACTCTTGTGTAATGATCTCCAAAGGAAACTTTAGATTGGGACTAAGGTTTCAACGACAATATCAGAGTAGTTCCGTGATGGTTTAGGGGTTGTCGTGTGGTATTTAGTAGGACAAATTAATTATCACCACAAATACAGTATCCGGAAAAATAAATGTAGCTCTCTAGACAGCAGGGAAGTCCTGAAAATAAATCTATGCTAACATTCAAAGAGCTCACGTTTTACCTTGAGGCGTATTGTGGCTTAATATGGTAAAAGAAGAACTGATACGCTATGTGCCTGTGGAGTGATCATATTGTTTGGTCAAGTCTCCCCGTACAGCCCTTACTGATTGTAGGCATTCCTTTTTTGTGGCGTAAATGGGAGAAGTGCTGGATGAAACGATTGCAATTGAAGGTCAACAATTACTAATTTTTCTGTTGCCGAGATCCTTGTTCTGGAGTTTCAATGCAAGACGTAAGACCCCGCCCTAATTTGAGGCTCCATGGCGCATTGTATGGTACCGTATTCTGCTCACAAATTGGAAGAAAGAGTTTCGTTCCCCTCTGGGCAACCGCATTTTCACGGAACTCCGGAGTACTTCTCTACGAAAAGGAAGTGTACGCCTCAGATTCCTCACATCACTCACGTTTAATTACAAGGCATTGAAAACCCAATAGTGTACCGTATGTCAACTGCGTTAAAATTGAAAAAGTCACTTTAAATGTGTTCGACACAGCCGATGGGATGGAAACTGCACATAAACCGTGGCAGCGCAAGAGAAAACTGCACAGATCGACCTCCTTCTGAGGTGAAAGCTGAGCGCCCTTGCAAAAGTAAGGCTCTGCAAGGCCGATGACTTACTGTGCATACAAACAATGTAGAGTTGATAAGCACTAGAGAGAAGGAATTAAGGCTTACATTCTCGTAGCTGAAATTTCTGTACGTAACCTATTGATGTCAACAGCGCAGTTGAGGACAATACCGAAAGAGGACAGGCGCAGTCAAGGACAAACTCGTGCCTAAAGCCATTAAATATTATTAAAAGCTGCACGACGATTTTGAATTTCATAAAGAATATTAACGTACGTGCATCGCAATCAAATTTTACCCTTTCTACTATGCTGCCTGTATATACGTTCTTGCATTCAGAGATTGCGCTGCAATTTGGCAACTACAACGGATAACCTTATTGACAACTTTGGCTGTGCGGGAATCCAATTACTAACTTTATCGAATGGGATTTCTCTCTCGGGAAATCCTGTTAGGATCCGTGCTGTCAACTTTCGGAAATGAACTTTCTCGTGCAGTTCTCCGGAAGGAGTTTGTGTCATTTTTGAACGAGAAAGATGTTGCGAACAAGTAAACCGTTAGAACAACACTTGCATGACAAGTCTACCTTCTGGTTCTCTGTCTTCGAGCTGGTCCGAGAACGTTCGACTTCATTCATCTTTCACATTAACTTTGAAAAGCATACTCGCACTACCGCTTTATGTTGTCCATATTTGCGTAAGTAAATATTTCTCCTTCAAAGATTTCGCTTTATCTTAGTACTGTAAATTTGGAAGCAAGAGATAGTTTCCAAATTAAAATTTGACTTAAATCACGAGTATATTCAAAATTGAACTGCACATGCACTATACCAGCTTACCATGTGTAGCACATCAAAACGATTTATTCTTAATTGGTCTACATTATATTGTTTCTGAAATTAGTTAAAAATTTGGAGCTTAGAATTGTACGTGCCTATATCCAATTTGAATTCCTGAAGTTGTAACTGAAGTCGACCTTGGTGAAAAGTTCTCCAGAAAGTGGATTAGCTTCACTGCATTCACGCATAGCAATTTTTTCGAAGACGATTCAAGGCGGACCTCACATACGCTTCTACGGTGCTTGCAAAATACACCGTCCAATGGTGAACACGGTGACAAGAGCTTCTGTCACTAGACGTACATGACACTCCGCGTGATGATTGATTGGACCCAAGGAGGGAATGAGGCTGAATCGTTCTCGCGAAGGAAAATCCCATGCAGTCGATCGCGTTGAAGTTGCCTTCAGTTTTGCGTAGACTTATCCGGGGCGAGTCGCCCGCCAAAAAATTTATTGCAGTCACAGTATTTGTAGCGAGAACTGATCATTGGCCGCTATGAATTACGAGTAGATTGCAGTCTAGCAAATAAAAAATACTCGCTTTGAAGCGATTGCCAATGAAATTAAATTAAATTGAGTGCGGGATAAACACGAACTAAAGAAAGCATCTAATTATTGCAGGGCTTTAGCTGTGTAAATAAGGGTGTGAAATTCAAGTAAGAAGCTTCATGAGCAACGAATTCAACCAAACGAGTTGCTTCATATGTTATACGAAGCAGGTATCATGAGCTCCTGAAACAAAATTAGTTACCCACTACTAATGCGGTGTAGGATTTTCTCGAACGCGAGTAATGGAGGATAAATTTTCGCAAGTCGTATAGCAAAATTTGCTGAGTTAACTGAACCCGCGAACTTAATTGCCTACTTCTGCCTAAGATATTCAATTTGATGCTCCCGTTTTAAATAACACTGTATGCACTGCAAGAGACGTCGAACAGATTTATTCTTTGCAGGTTGAATGGCGTCCGCATCTAATGGAGACTGCGCTGATATTCTCAGACGTCGT